>BMAW01037517.1:663444-694438 GCA_019974015.1 Nephila pilipes
AGATATTTGCATATGACATCACCTCTTTACTGAAATGCATTTTCCTTACTGGTCGTAAATAGCACTTTTAATAATTTCATAGTTGTATGTTGAAAAATATATTGTTTCTGAAGTTCTGATCAAGAAGTATATATATATATATATATATATATATATATATACTACTATACAGAGAGAGAGAGAGAGAGAGAGAGAGAGAGAGAGAGAGAGAGACAGAGAGAGAGAGAGAGATACAGGGTCATAAATTTAAAAAGGTCCCGTTTGTTTTTGGTATTATCCTCATCTATAATATATGTAGCAAGACTTTCAACATTACTATTTATTTAATATATCTATATTTAATCTGAGGATATCGTTTTTTAACTTTCTAAATGCGAAAACACGCATTTTAAACATAAATTCCGGTGAACATCATTAGTAATTTTTTATCCGATTCTGAGCAAATGATTTGAGTAAATCGGCAGTTTCTTTCAACATTTTTATTTTTTTTTTGTTTATTTTGAAAGCTTATTTCGTAAAATTAAGAATGGCAACAATAAAAATCAGCTGCATGAAATGATTCTTAGATTTTAATGCATTCCGAAGTGTACCTGGACATAATTCAAACACTTATTGTATCATCTTGCGATAAGCGTGACAGTTACTGCTGATTTCAGCAATACGATCGGAACGAAGCATACCGAATTATGCTAGTCAGAATGAGTGATTTAAAATAAAATCATTATGCTAGTCAGAATGAGTGATTTAAAATAAAATCATTATGCTAGTCAGAATGAATGATTTAAAATAAAATCATTATGCTAGTCAGAATGAGTGATTTAATGATCACATTCGAGTACAAATCCTAAAGTTATATAATATTTATTCTGGAACCTATTAGTATCATCTGAAAAATATTAGACTAATTTTGTCATTTCGCCAATGTATAAAATGTAGAAGCGGTGAGTAATGGAAGTCACAGAAAATGGGAATATAATTGCTTCACTATATTCCCTGAAAGGAAAATGAAATTAAACAATTTCAAAGTAAAAGCAACGAATAGGTTTTATATGATCAAAAGGATCATGTAAAATTTCATCATATTCTGAAAACTAATAAGAAAAAGATAGCTATCAATAATCAATTAATTCAGTCACTTTATTTAGAACCTCAATTAAACATTTTTAGGTATAATACTTTTCTTTTGTTTTAAGAATGATTCGATTATAGCTATATTTCATTACTAAATGCATTTATCCGTATTAAATATACATTACTGCTTTTTTGCTGTTTTTACATAATCGTTTTTTCTTATAGATATTTTTCAATTGTTTTAGTATGTAAGAAACATTTCATATATTTTTATCATGATATCTTATAAAACGACATACACAAATAAATAAATAAAAATATGTATAAACGTTAGAAGAGTAATACATAATATTAAGCAACATATTTCAACAACAGATTAATTAAACAGCAATTTAATTTTTAAGGCCTCGTCAAATTCAGAAAAAAGCTCTGAAATGGGAAAGACAACCCCCCACACACATTCAATCACACTTTTCCATGTTTAAACACATTTAAAAATTTCATGAATACAATGAAAAATGTGTAATTTTAAAGGTACTTTAAATATTCATTTTTATAGCGTTTTCGAATAAAAAAGTAATTATCAGACATTTAATTTTTTTTAGTTTAAATGAATTCTTTCAAATATCTATTTTTTTTCTCTTTATTCGCCTAGGGAATTTATTTAATAAAATGCCACTAAACTTTAGTTCATATTTTGTAATATATATTTTAAAAATAGTACGATGTTTATATGAGAACTCAACCACATTATATAAAATAAGAGACTATTGATCATTTGGAAATATTTATTTTGGAAATTTAGTGTTAAAAAAGTTTGAGAAAATAAACAGTTTTTTTTTCTTGTAGTGTGAATGTCCGAAGTATAAGTAAGAATTAAAACTACGCAGTAATCAAAAGATATTTTGCAAGTGTTCTAAACGATTACATAAGATTTTATGAAGAAGGTTAAAGAACATTTTTGGAATGTTTTTATGATCATATTTTAAATGTCTTCATTATATTTTCAATGATATTAAAAATATTTTGTTCTAAAAATTAAGTTAAAAGTATTTAAATTTAAAACATAATCACAAAATTTTAGTCACAAAACATTATTTAAATTTTTACATGCAGTACACAGATAAAAATGTTTAATCTCTGAATAGAATTACAAACTTTTGGTCTAATAACATGATTTAGAAATTTTTAGTCTCAGAATGCAACTTATAGTTTTACTCTCAGAATATAATCAAAAACATTTAATTTCAAATACACATTAAAAAATTTTAGTTACAAAAATCTAGTTCCGTGAGAGTGTGTGAATGAAAATACTCAAATGCAGAGAAGACGAATACAGGTAGCAAAACTTGGACAGATTAACAATACAATTGGAAAACACAACACTTCGACAAATCAGCAGCAATTGTAATAAAAGTCACAGTAATTTCATAAGCGTTCTGTTCACCAGCTTACTAGTTAGCACTGCGGACAAATCTCAAAAGAATACTTCGCACGGAATGCAACAGATTCTGGAAAATACGATGTCTTCACGGCACATTCGCACGGCTAATTCCTAACCGATTCACATAAGCTTTGCATCTCCTGTACTTATAGCTTTTCTTGTCAGGTGTGATTTAACATTGAAAATTAAAGAATAATTTATTTATAACTTTTCCCTTCATCTAGATTTTGACAAGCTTTCAGTGTTTTCGAGAACCTTCATTTTGTCACTAAGCTCTTCGAAGCTAGACATTGCTTAAGCATGCTTTGGCATTTGATGAAATCTTTGTTAAATGCCTTCCTTTCTTTTATAAGAGTAAAATTGTACGGAAACGTCATCGAAGAATCATAACAATGCAACTAATTGTTAGACTTCATTGTTTCTAATCGTTTTTAGTTGGAAACATTTTTCATTTTCTGAAACCTCATATATTTATTAAAGAGAGGGAAAAGTGAACCAACATAACAATTGGAATAAACCTGTTTGGAAATACATAAATAATTTTACAATAAAAGCAAATTATTATTTTTAGTACTAAGATAGATGTAATATAGTCATATAATTTAAATTGACTCCCTATTCCTAATATATCTATACAAAAGAAAAGCTTATCCATAGGTAACTTATTTAGGTATTTGTTTCACATTCAACCTAACCTTCCATTACCGACATGCCATAATGCGATTAGTTTTGTTATCAAGGAATCATAAGAAATCCACTTCACTGCAATATTCTTGTTTCCACGATGTCATCCATGGATTTCAGTAAGACGTGCTCGGCATTAGATCTCAGATGTGCTTTGGAAATTGCGCGAAATGTATCTAGATTGAGTTTATTGAGACATGTCATTTTCACTTCAAAGACAATCCAGAAATTTTTTGTAAATACGTATTTGCAAACATGACGCACGATTTTTCGGGCTATATTTAATATTTCATGCATTTTTTTATTTATCTCTTGGAGAAGAATATATTGATTTTACAAGGGACATAATTTTGAACAGGTGTCATCTTTTAGTTCATGCACCACATGCATTTTAATTCTAGCTTTTCAAATATTTTTAGCCGATCCATCACAAATATAATGAATATTTACTTCAGGTTAATTAACATATTTCGATCGTTGTTCCTAGATAAATTCAAAATATTTATATTATTATTCGTAGTAGTATTACTTATTTTTTTTTATTTTACGCAAATTTAAATTTTTTAATTTTAGCTTTCTTATCAATTAGAATGTTTAAGAATAATTTTTAAACTTATTTTAGTCATTATTAAGTTTGTTAAAATTTATAGGCTAATTATTATTAAATTTTATGGAAAGAACATCACTTCTTTTCTTTATATTTGTAATGTTCCACAAATAATTAATTCTACATTCTTTAAAATACTAACTCCCATTTGATAAGATATTAATTGAAAATGTAATCTAAATGTATATTCTTAAAATATGAATGAAAGTATATATTTTATATACATTTGAATTTAAGAAAATTATAATCAAACATGTTTCCCTTTTTTCTTACCAATTATTTCGAAGACTAATTCAAAACTCGGTTATATTATTATTATTGCTTACTTACTTCTTTTCTTTTTCTTTTTTTATTTTATACGAGATTTAAAATTTTTAATTTTGGTTTTCTTATCAGTTGAGATGCTTAAGAAAATTTTCTAAAACTATTTTAGCCACAATTAAATTTTTTTAAAATTATAGATAAATTAATGTTAAATTTTATGAATAGAATATCATTTAATTTTGTTATAATATTATTATTAATTGATTCAATATATAATTTATAAAAACACTGAATACTATTTGATAAAATATTAGTTGAAAATGTAATATAAATATATCGAATCAAATAAAATTATATCAATCATAGTATATTTTATATATTTATGAATTTAAGAAAATTGTAATAAAATATGACTCACTTGTTTACTGATTATTTACTATGAGGAAGCTTTAACAAGGACATTTTAAACCATTGAATTGATAATTAAATGTAGAATTATTATTATTCATAGGTTTAAAGCATTTTATTTTTGAAATAATTTTGAGGTTCTTAATACTCAAGCAATGATTATTGTTGTGGATAATGTCTTCGATGCATGATATTCATATATTCTTCATGAATAACCTTGTCACTCTCTTTTCAATTTTAATGAGTAACTAATCCATTAAATTGTGGAATTGTTTAATTACGTAATCCTTACAAATAAAATCATATTTTCTAAAATTAACACACAAAGGAGAAAATTATGAGCATTTTCACTTCATGTAAAATCAGTACAATATTAACATTATTATAATAATGTTACGTAAATATTTCAATAATGTAATGATTATACATCGACCAAATTTAACTGAAATTATAGAAGAAAAAAATAATAAATATGTCTTATGTCCTTTCTATTTACACATAATTAAAAAGATTTTGAAAGAAATAATACACTTCCAACCATTTCTTTAAATTAAGGAATATATACACACCAGATAATTAACACTTTACGAATAAAGAATGAAATAACGTTATATATATTATCACACAAATTTAAAATTTTGGGAACATTGGAAGTTATTAAACTACCTTTTATGAATTATGAAATTAAATGTATTTCCTTAGTATTAAATTTATGATTTTTTTAAACATAAAAAATTAGAATACAATAAGTAGATAATATTAATTCTTTAATAGGTAACTGCGGCTCGTTTGTAAAACGCTTGAATTTGCTGCAAAATAGCTTAGCTTTACGTTATACTTAGCCTACACAGTGAATTCATAGATATCTTATTGCGCTTATTTAGAAACAATTCAATATATTACACCATATGAACCTTAAAAGATATAATGTATTACAAAATCTGCGGCTTTTCAAATATTTATTCATTCAATGAAATTAAAATAATTGTGGCTAAAAAATTTATTTTTAGCTAAACATTTACTAAACGTTATAAAAATTCGAAAATAAATAAATAAAAGCATATTATTTAGTCTCCAATAACGAATTAATTCTTAATTACATTATTAATGATTAAATGAAAATGTCAAAATAGTTCTAAATATCACAAAATTAGTTTATATTCTAATTAGTTTTCCAAGACTTAACTTTCAGTTAACCTCTGTAGGACTTTAGTTTCAGATATTGTTTTCTATCTTAATAATATTTTTTTTTAAAATTGTAAATCGATAATTGCCAATACGTAGAAGTCGGAGCATATTTCATCAGTAGTAAAAAAGTCCTAAGAATTTAAAAAAAATACAAGTTAAAAATTCTAATATCTTAAATTCAGTATACTTTTTTAATTAATATTTATTTCCGTCTTTATAATATGTTGATCATAAATACTAGTTTTAACTTGAAATAAGGAAAAAAATAAGGCTCATTAATAATTTATAATAATTAAGGAGCGATCAAACCGAAATGTGATATTTAAAAAATCTTTAAAATTGCTTTACAAGAATTGAGAAGTTCTAGATGTTAATACATAGCATTTTAACTAAATATTTCTAATAAATGTTACTTTTTTTTAAATTAAATTTCAAATTTCCAAATTCTACTTTGGAAAAATTTTGAGAACCAGTGAAGAGCTATTTTTTTTACATTAATCCAATTAAATAATTATTTATTACAACTTATCATTAGTCATTAATATTACATATAGGTAAGTTAATATTTTTAAGAAAGATTAAATTGTATAAATTTCAGGCAATATGATAAACATCAACGCAGTATGCAAGCATTTCAAATTATCCACATTTTCCAGTATTTTTGTCTTCAAGATAATTCCCCTTTCAGAGAGATAATATCTAATCTCATAGAACCCACAGTCTGTCAGCCATCCGAAGACGAATGAGGTACCAAATACGCTTCAAACAGAGATTAATCAAGATCTTTTACATCTTGATGACAGCAAATTCAGTAGGAGCAATAAACAAGCTCAAAATAAACAGGTGGATATATCACGGTTTCAGTCAATTTCAATTGGTTATTGTTGTTTGGTGTAACTTCTTAATTGTACTATGAATCTAAATTTTTTTAAATCCATCATTCGGAACATCAGTATATTTAACACTAATTACAAAGATTTACTACACAATTAAACAACAAATTTACTGCTGAGTATTGTTTCCCTGACACAAACCAAATGGAGTTGGCACCTACTTCCTAGTGGAAACTTAAATCACTTGAAAATAACAGGTGTTAGTATTGTTTATTCAATTAGGGAGATATAAAAAAAACCCATTTTTCATTAAAATGGTTAATATGTTTTATATCATTTCAATAAGAACTTAGCATAAATATTTATTTTAAAAGTAAATTTTTGAAAATTAGTTTGTTCATTAGTGGTGAAAGCAGGCTTGAAAGGCGACACAAACTGACTCATGAAACATTTTTTATAAAACACATCTGATAATTAACATTATAAATATAATTTTTGTATGTGATTATATTTGTTCAATAAATTAGGAAATAAAAATAATACTGAATGATTCATGACCATTCTTAAATGGAATTATGCTCTTATTTGTTTTTGATAATGAGATGCATTCATATTCTATGTTTTTTTTTAAATACAGTCTTTATTTTTGTACGATTTTAGTTTTGGCAATACTACTGGATTAAAAGATGTAACATAGTTTGATAAAGCTAGTTAAACATCCAAACATATTTTTTTTAAATTTAAGAATAGATTCATTTAACCAACGTCTTAGTAATATTTAGTCTTAAATTTCCACATCTAATCATGAAGGAATTCTAAGTTATTAAAAATCATATGTGCAATATTTTGTAAATAAGCAGTCAGTATATAGTATTTTAATATTTTATTAATAAAATGAAAAACAAATCTCAGTATTTATTTATTCAACATCAACGAGGCTTTACATTTTGGCGAAAAGCCAAAAAACGAATAACATTGTAACCTTTCTTAGTAACTAATAAAACCCGTGTTCTCAGGATTCTAAAACTTATGCGTCGTTATCGTGATAAAACGTAATATAAATAAATAAATTATGAAGCTAAACCTTATGAATCTGAAATTTAATACTTAGGTGAGAGAATAGTTATTTCAAGAAAAAAAGATTGTAAAAAAACTAACGAACATTCATAAAACATTTCCTTATTACAACAGTTTATTTGACCTATAATTACTTAAGTTAATTTTTTTACGATAAATACTTGTAACATTGTATTTTATTTGAAAATATTTGCTCAATTTTTTTTACATTTTTAATATTAAAAACATATAATTTGAAACACACACACACACACACACACACACATATAGTATGAAAAAAAAGAGTACATGCGATTTAAAAGGTGATGTTGCTAAGGTGAGTTAGTGTTAAGATTATGTACTATCATTTATTAAGAGGTTCTAATAAAAGAGACACTGATCCATAAGTTAATTTTGATTTTGCAGCCTTTTGCTGTCAATTCAAATGCTGTGATGAGTTGTCGCTGTCATTTGGCGTCTACTTGTCATTGTCGATTAGGCCTGGATTCGTCATTTTCACCAGAAAACAACAACCAACTCAATTTGTTATTTCCGGTTAATCTGCTTCAAAGAAGGTGAAGACAGTCTCATCAGCAGAGAAACCTATGGAAACTATTTTTTAGGATACAAAAAGCGGCATACGCATGTACTCCTATCAGTTGGAAAAGCGATTGTTGTTTAGTACTATATATATATATATATATATAAATTGTAAGTTATTCCATTTCTAGTATGGTTACTTTTTGAACTGCTGTATCATATATGCATTTAAGCTAATTGGAATACATATCTTAGAAGTGTAAGTTTCAATAATTTAAAAATCATATTTTTTTCCCCGAAAACATTTATATAATCTCTATATTTACTTCTCTTAGAAGTAAAACATAAATTTAAGATATCATAATAAACCTATTAAGGTTATGTTGCAACAAAACTAATTTATTTTAATATATAACTTTAACATAACAGCATTCTTTTATTCTAGCAATTGATTTTAAACAGAAAATATTTAATACTTCAAGTCATTAGAATGCTTGATTTAGTTAAAATTATGTCAAAGGAAACCAAAACATGAATTCAGATAAGAATATTCAAATTAATATTAATTAACTATCCACAATGAATCTTGCAAAGAGTCTAAGGAATGATATAATCATTAATTCACGTGCGTAATTAAAGCTTATTTTAATTGTTTTTGTTTTAAATGAGCTTTGCCATGATCAAAAGATAGAAGACCACCTACACGAGTCTAACATAGAACACAAAAGAAGAGCAAAGCAATTAATTTTGTAACAAATGAATGGTCGTTAGAAATTCCAATAAGCCATTACATACATGGCTCAGAAGCATGTATTCAATATGCTATATAGGCTGAGAAACCAACGTACTATTAATTCTACAACACGTGTAAGAACAATAAAAAGCTATATTTTCGCACAAAACCATTGGAGCGAACTGTGGCATTTCCGAAAATCTCAGAAACTGGAATTTTTCCAGGAAAAGTCAACAATTCACAGCATGAAGTATAATACCAGAGCAATGGTGTTGAACAGGAGACAAATTGCTAAATCCGAACAGATACGTGTATTTTATTTCTTGCTGTTATCCTGAAAATGGATTTTGCTTTCAAAATCTGATTTTGTAATGAAGATGGGGAAAGGGAAAAATATAACTTTCTGCTTCACATTCTGAAATTAATTCGTTTAATTAAGTATAAATATGGTTTTTAAAGTAGTTTGTTAATATTATTTGATTAAGTGTATTAAGTGTAATTGAATACAAATGGAATGGATTCTTCTTTGAAATTTAATTTTCTAATGATGATTAAGGAAAGGAAAAATAAGAGAATTCCGTTTTATATTTTGTAATTAATTCGTTTGATGTTTAATTCTATTTTTGGATTTTAAATGGGATTGTTAATTTTATTTTATTAAATGCTTTAAGCATTTTTGAATAAATTTTAGAGAAAGATGAATATAAGATGTGAATATTGAATTATAATAGCATAAAATATCTTTTAAAATAAATATTTGTAGAAAATAATATTTTTAAAATACATATTTACTTATATAGGCCACTGATGCAAGAGTTAATTTTAATATAATACGAAATAAATCATGAACATTGCCAAGTATTTTCAACACATTTCAATAATAAAGAATATAATTTTTCACATTTTCTTAATACTTTTTGAAAATAAATTATTTAAATAAAATTTTAAAAATAAGAATGATTTCTAAACAATACTCACAAAATTAGAAACAATTTCAGCATGTATCAGTTAAGAGTTTATATGTATAGAAATTCAAGTGCAATATGTAAAACCATGGAAAATTTTAATATTGTTGAAGCATGATTTAAATCAAGTCATATTTTTTCTTAATACTTGTAACTAAAAATAATATGAAAACCAACATTTCCATTATTATTTTTTTATTCTTATATTTTAATTAAAGAAAACAATGTGTTGTCCTAATAGTCATCACCTAACACAAATTCGTATAACAAAGTATAATAATCTAACAAGTAGGGAAACAAAAAGAAAATAAGATTATTAAAACAGAATAAAATGTTGGGATTATTATTTAATTTTATATTGGGTAAAAGTTTTTTTACATTTCTGAATATATGTTTTTTGACTGATTATCAAATATTTATCCTAATATTAATCGGAAAATTCGAAGTAGATATCTTAATTTTATACATTAAAAAAATTGTCTTTCAATGAAAAAAAAATTAATTGTAGGAGGAAGTAAATTTTTCTAAAATTAGGCATTAAATACCAAAATTGTATTAATACAGCGTAACATAATTACAATACTGTAAAGCAAAGAAATGCGCATGTGTGCCTGAAATAGGTTTAATTCGGTGCATGAAATAAATTTCATCTGCACGGAATCCCCCCCCACACACTTCTATTAAAAGTACACTTTATTAGAATAAACAGCACGAGAGCCCTCGTTGAATTTCAAGAAGACATAGTGCTTCTAAATAACTTGAAAAAAGTTACATTAAGCCACGGTCCGTCATAAGATAGACTCAAATGGCCATGACGATGAACCTCCTTTTAAAACTTACATTGTGCAAGAAGAAAAGAAGATGGAACTATATCTCATACGGCCGAAGTCGTACGCAATTCTTCTTAATGGTTCAACATTAAAGTTTCTCCGGCAAAAGTGACGGACAAGTAGCAGATATTCCATTTTGTTGAAGCCATTTTCTACTTTCATAAAGAATTACTGAAAAGAACAGCGAAAAAAGGTGAAGGATATATTAAGAAAAACGGAAAGTGGAAAAATCTAAAATGTTTTTGTTGATGCTGACCTAGTTTCAGAAAGATTTAAAGAACCTCTATGAAATATTCAACCCTTTAAAAATTACGAGGAAGGGAAATAGTTTTCCCTGGGATAAAATTGTGCGGTTAATTTTTTATTGTGTGGAATATATAGAGAGTTTACATGAAATATATGAAACAAATTATGCAATTTTTAGAACATTAATCATTTTTCTTTCGACATGTCAATTCGTCACACAATCAAGAAAAATAATTATTCATAATTTACTTAAAAACATATACCAGGTATTAAAATATGTTTATAAATTTCATTCTGCTACTGAATTTTAAAAATTGTATTTTAGAAGTGAACAAATATTAATTTTCTGTAAACAGCACCTTCACGCACAACATTTTATAGATTTATCAGCCGTCTACTAAATACATAGTACAAATGTATACATATATTTGCACACAAACGAGGCGTATAAGAACAGTTTAGCAATTTATTTTGACAACTAAATATATGTATTTAGTTGAAGCATAAACATTTTATAATTAGTTACTTACTTCTCACATTACACGTTAGATTGAACAATTGGCCAATCTCATTCTTCACATCTCGAATATCACTATCAAAAGTCAAAAGATAGGTCCTTTTTGAAGAATTATATAATTATATATTAAATCTATATATATACAAATGTGTCAATTTATATATATATATATATATATATATATATGTATATGCATAATTATAAAGAGAATTCAAAATTGTAAAAATAATACATGCTGGGAATATATTTTTACAGGACAGAAAAAATTAAATAGAAAGGAAGCATTTAAATTAATTTTAATGCCTAGTTACATGAAAGAAATAGGCATAGTAAAGCATCGCAAAAGTCAAAAAAAGCTAAATTAGATTCAAATTTACCTGAAAAATACTACACTTATAAATGATGGCAAGATCAATGTTAAATAGAAAGAAAAACCAAGAAGAAAATATAACTTTTTAAAACTATATCTAGTTGAAGACAAATATGCTTGGAAAACTCATTGTCCTGTTAAAATTTTACGAAACAGAAAAATGTTATGAAATGAAATGGTGTATAAACAAAATTTCAAAATGTCAAAGATACAAAGAAAAAAAAAGTTTAAATAAAATACGTATGTAGACACAGACTTATATACAAGATAAATCTCATGAACAAAGGAAAAGACCAATATAAAATTAATAAAACAATTAATGTATCGTGACTAAGTAACTTAAAATTATATTTCGATATTCTAGTTTGGTATTTTGATCATATGAAAATAATGTTTAAGAATTACATTTGAGATGAAGACTTAGGTATTTTACTCATTAGAAGATTACTTATAAATCATATTTTGTCAAAAACGATGGAAAAACATGTTTCCCCTCATTCTTCAAATGAGTGATTGTCCTGAAAAATTAAATTATGTTATATGATTTTAATTGTACAGCGTTTTTATAACATCTCGTACAAATATTATATAAAATTATACAAGAAAAAGAGTAGGCATTTTACATATATCTTCCACTTTTCTATATCGACCAGTTAAGTTCAGATCCTTGGATAAATAACTCACAGAGGTTTTACTCTCTATATAAATTAAAGCCACGGTCTCTCAACCATGGAACACCAGATTGAGTTATTAGTTTTTTTCAAACTCGTTATTTGTCCTTAATCCATCACAGGAAAATGTCGCTAATTCTAGGAAGCATCAAATAAACGCTTCGGTGATTTGGCACCAGTCACATGAAATTACACCCATGTTTCACCATCATGAAGCAGATCATGACATACAAGGACATCAAATATTAAAATAGATTTCTTTTTTCGAAAGACATACACTATTTTTACAAAAAATAGGGTTAAAAAATCAGATTAAGAAGAAGTATCAAAATTAAAAAAAAATATTGCAATTTTTTAATATTTAATAATAGTTAACTATAATAAGGCTCATTATTTCAATGGAAAATATATTTTATAAGTAGTTATTATGTAAATTTTGTCTCAAAAATATATTTGTATTACTAGACAAAGTTGTGTCTTTGAATCGCAAATTATTTTGTTAAAAACTCAAATATGTAAGTTTATTTAGTTATTTGGAAAAAAATCTTTTTTGTTTGTTACTAACTTCGAGACATTTCTAAGCATTATTTAGAAATAGTGTTAAATAACTTGAAATAGACAGTAAAAAGAAAACATCCATATATTAATGTTAAAATTAATGTAAAATATGAAGATTAGCAAGGAAACAAAAATAGAGGAATAAAACTACCGAATTCTGATTCGACTTTTATTGAAAAGAAATTAGGAACACAACCAATATAAAATGGTGCATTTAAAAATAAATACAACCAAATAGCTCATTACCAGTAGGAAGAAAAATTATTATTCAAGCTATATTTTTATCGCGCATGAAATATTTCTGATATCCCTAGCACATTGGATATTAGGGAGACAAGCATACGTATATGTTTTCTGTATATTGCAGAGCTTTATCAGTTATAATAGTAAAATGATCTATAATAAATCCTTTTTAAGAATTAAATTTTAGTGTATCCTTTTTCCAGCTAGCTTTTATTATTTTAAAAATATATTTTAGAAATTAAAACTTTAAAAATTCTTATAGTATTATGTTTTAACTGATCCACAACTTATTCCTTATCTTCTAACAATTCTTTGAATCAATAATTTTCAAAATTTTACTCCTTGAAGTAGTCATAAGAATTATTTGAAAGTATTAGATATTTTGATTACCAGATTTTTTTTTATTTGACAAAGTTTTATACAAACTACGTTAACTTTTCCAATATGACACAAACTGACAAATTTTATGATGCTTTTAGGCATCTGGGTTCACAAAGTATTGAAATAATAATTTGATCTTGGATACCTAGCTATATTCAATATAATCATTAGAGTGAAGAAGAAAGCTTATAATACTTGCACTGAAATTCCAGACATTTCAGAAAAGAAAATTGCAGTCATTTTTAGAACCAATAGTTTTTCAAAAGAATTTTTAGAAAGCAAGACAATTAGCGTGGTACAGTTGACAGTTAATATTCTGCTAAATTCGCCGAAATACTATTTATTTTAAAAAATGAAAGAAGAGATGTTTACAAAGAGCATCAATATCGGTAAAGTTCACGTTGAAAATATTTGAAATGAAATAAAATGACCTATAGAATCTATATATTATTCTGTTTATTTTTTTAAATAAAAATATCATTGTAAGATGTTACATGGTATTATAGTTTTTTCCTTAATAAGTTTCGTTTAACAATACTGTGTTAAGAAAGTAACAAAATGAAATATATATGAATGCAAAATAAATTTCAGAGCTCATATTTTGAAAAATAATTTATTTTTCTAACTATAATTATCATTCGGTTATTTATAGGAGATAGAAAGTATAAATATTTTTTTTAATAAATCATGACATAAATATTCAATTTAAAAAACTCAGAAAATATTCAAAATTTAATTCTTTTCTTAATCCATAGATATTAAATTTTGCTACAAACTTTCTTCAGTCCTATTTAAAATAATATGTTTTCGATAATTAATTTTTAAAGTTCAATTAAAAATGTTCCTTAAATTGAACGTACTTAATTCGATAAATTCAACGTACATTCTGTTTGACTTTATTCGACATGGTTCACTATGAAGCGGACCTTAAATTCAAAGAAAAATTTAGTCTTTTTTTTTTTTTTATGAAAAATGCATAAGCATTTGTTAAAATCTTTAATCACAATTCAAATAGATGAATTACTGTCAATAAATTAATACTTAGGAAGCATCAAATATTAAGAAAATCTTCAATGATAAATTATGTATTAAAAAGTTTTCTTCAAAATATCTAAATATATCTATTCTTTTGATTTTACTATTTTAATATCATTTCAAATTTATCAGAAATGAAATCCGTTTTATCTTTTAAATAAGTAGACATCAACAAATTAAAAAGATGGTTTTTGCTATTTGCTAATATTTAATGTCTATCACATCTAAATATCTTATCTACGAAAATAAATAAGTGAATAAAAATAAATTGAAAATTATTTCTTGAATAATGATCTTTTCAAGCTTGTTAAAAGTCACTTTTAATTAGCTATTACAGCATCCGGGTAGAAGATGACTAAAATGAATATATTAGTAACAGATTGATATAATGAAATATATGTATACAAAGAAAAAAAAATCTTTGCAAAGTTTTGGTCCCATAGAAATGTTTGAAATCACTAAATAAACTATCATATACTACAAACAATTTAAATTTGGTTTTAAGACATTTTTTAAAAATTATAGCGTCCGATGCGTAGCGATATAAAAAAATAATAATGCATGGCATATTAAACATTTTATGTTGAACGCAGTTGGGAAATAAATTATCGAAATAAGATTTTTTTTATTTTAATCTCCACAAAATAATTTTACATTATTTATTGTCGGATTTTAAATTAATTTATATTATATGATAACATCATTTCCTATAATATAACCCTGTTTTTAATGATTACCTAATAATTCTAAGAAAAACTGATTATTCCCCACAAAAATAATTACATTTCTTATTCCATCCACCACCCTCTCAATATTCCAAATATAAAAAAAAATCACCTATTTCAAACAATGCAAACTTTTGAAAACAAAAATAAGACAAATACTTATGGAATAAAAATCAACTAATTCAATTAAATATTTGAATTAAAATAAACGATAAAGTATTGTAGTGGACAATAATATTATTTTCAAGTATTGAAATTAAAGCAAAGATAAATTATTAAATTGAATATATTTTAAGCTAAACGTAATTATTGCTGAAATGAAATGAAAATAAAAATAAAATAAATAATTACTTATTAATCTATTCTTAACACTAATATTTCATTGAGGGTACTACAATCGAAACTGAAACTATTGTGAATCAATTGGAAGAAACCAAATTATTTTAAAAAAATCACTTGCGTTGAACACCTTATTTTGAAAAGTGGTCAAGGAAAACACTTTGTGGTTGTACGAAAACAAAAGCTCCTTTGTGACTAATAATCGTTGGGTGGAAAATCTGATAGATGGGTATACGAAAAAAAGAGCACAGATCAAAATGATATTCATATTTTTTGATAAAGATTTCGTATATTTATAGGAAGGGTGTAACAGAGAAACGAAGGATGAAATGTAAGAGAATGATAAATATAAACTAGGGACAGGAAATCGAAAACATCTTATGACAAATAATAAAATATGAGAGGAAAATTTCAAAGTAGTGGCTTATGATGTAGGTCAGAGAAAACATTTTATTCAGACATACGCGTTCAGTTCTCGTATTTTACAGAAAGTTTGTGATCCTTATTTTTTCAGTGCTGTCTGAAAGATTTTAAATAAAGATGTCTATAACATCTATACATGACAGTTATGTTCTCAGACAGAGAAAAATATTACTTTTCAAATGAATATTGTAGAAGATTTTACTTTTTAAGAACTTATACTCAATATTGATTATTTTTCTTTCAAAATCTTTGTCATTATAATTCAATAAAATATTGAAAAACAATTTAGGTTCAAATAATTTCAATTTAATTCATTCCTTAAATTAAACATATAACTAAATATATAAGAGGATCATAAGAAAGACTTTATACATATTGTATAAAAATTGTTTTGAATTGTACATAGCATAATTTACAGTAGTTTGAAATGTTTATTATTTTTAACAAAATGTCAAAAGATGTTTCAAAGTTATATAAAAAAGTTCTTGGCACAAAATCCATTCGTATGTTTTTAAAAATAATAGTTTTTTAATACTATGAAAATATCATATTTCAATTAAATAAATAAAAATAATACACAATTTATCAAAAGCAAATTTACAGATGAAATGATATTCACTTGGCATTTTGAGGAAAGGAATTTCATTATTTCCTTATCAGAGTTCTTTACATGAGATGCCACTAAATGATATAATAATGAAAGTGAAATAAATTAAATGCTAAAAAATGTAAATGTAGAAAATTTGGTTACCTCTTTACTTTAATTCTTATTATCTCTCTTTTAACAATGAGAAAAATTTAAATCATTAAGGGCCAAATTTAGCAACTTACTATAATGAACAAAGTTATCATACTCTTTTTGACAATCCCGTTACGTTATCAATAACATTTACATTACAAAATTACTTTTGAATTTCAGCTTAAGCTGTGAACATGTCTTAATGTGATTTCTTATGAATGGAACAGATCGGAATATGTGCAAAAATGAATTTATTTATTCTTAAATTAGCATTCAGATTTTAAAACTCCTTAAATATAAACTTTTAGATATATGTGATTAATTTAATTTGGGTGGGTTATCGAAAAAGAAATCAAAGGAGAGTATGATTTCAAACATTTTATGGGCCAGTGGGATCAGTATTAGATAAAACCTTACATTTTAAAGCTTCATTAATGGGGATGTAATATAATAAAGTCACATTGACAATTTCAATTAGATACATGTATACTGACAGCCATCCAAATTGTAACACAAGAAGGAAAAGAGATATCAATACCAAATTTATCATAAAGATAACACAGTATAATGATGGAATGATTAAAAATACATTCTTTCATGAGGTCAGAAAGATGATGGAATCAGTATTGAGTTTTGCCGCCACAGCTGGGAATAACTGCTGCTACATGCTTCGGAGTTTATTGAAAAGGGCTTTGGATGTCTTATTGCGGTATGACAGTCCATGGTGCCCCCATATGTTGTCAAATACCATCTAATGTAGCAGCGGGTAGTGTATACAGGGCCAGTTGTTCTCCAGTCATCAACCAGATATGTTGACAGGCGATAGATCAGCAGAAACGGCAGGTAAAGGCATCAGTGCAATGTGATAGGCGAAAAATTTAGGAACACGTTCGCCTTAAGTGGTCCCTCATTGTTTTGTTGAAGTCACAGAACGTCTAGCCAAGAGCTTCTGTTGAATTTCTGTCTGTAGGCAAGCTCTAAGGTTAAGGAAGGCCGATAGGCTCCAAAATCCCAGAGATGTAGCATTGGCTTGTCATTATACTTGGAATGAGTAGTGGGGGATGCTAGAGGAAAATTCAATATTACCCCAAATCATAATACCGGTTGCAGGATCAGTATTACGATGCATACCGTATAAGTTAACTAAGCTATCTTCACATTGTCTACAGAACCTAACCAGACAATTGTAGTGTTGCAAATATAAACATGATTCGTCTATATGGACAATATCGTGCCAATCGACTGTTAATGTCCGCCGTTCAATACATCATAGTAGAAGCAAACGCCTGTGGTTTATGTACAATGGTAATTACACGGTTCTTACGAACATTCTACTGCACTGCAATCAATGTCTAATGGTACACGTGAACGATTATTGCGCTACAGGCCACATTTCTTGTGTTTAAATGTTGTTATTTCTAGTGTTGTGTTGTTGGTTCCTGATGTTTCAAAAGGATCCGTCACTGTCATATGCAAAAACATGCCTGACATAACATGATGCGGTGCTTCGGGTGCAATCAGTGCTGTTGGTTAGTCGTTCCCTCCTACACCCACCTTTTACGGATCCATATCGTAGGTGAATGGATTTCTCTGCACGATCAACTATTTCTTGGAAGAGCAATTCAAATTCTTTATAGACAATTATTCTTCCTCCATTGGAATCAAAAACTTGTTCGAATGAATCGCGTATTCTTCTTTGAATCATGCTAAAACCACTGATGCGAAACCAGCGCTTGAAAAAACAATTCCAGTTCACCAAAACAGAGTCCTGGTTTCCCTTTGTACAATGTTTGCTGAAGAGCCAACATGTGCCCATAATTCGCGTATAATCAATTTTCAATTAAATTCTAACATTTTAAAATCCTAATTATTTTTCATATATATAATCTTTCATATAGTCAGATTTTCATTTTATTTGGATGCTTCCTTTATGGTATTATATATTCTGGGTGGTAAGCAGTGTCAGTGCATATTCAGTTTGATACATTTAATTTTTTAATTTTCAGGCATTACGAAAATGCATTTTAAATTCAGAATTTTTCAGTTCTAATTAATATGCGTTGACAATTACACCATTTATCTAGAGTAGATGATACTTATTAATTGTCACTATTTTGGAAAACATCACCTTAAAAGGTATTTAAATAGAATATCACAAACTGAAAATAAAGGCTTTTGATTTATTGAAGTTTAATTCAAATAAAATAGTTAACATCGTTTTGTAAATGAATTCATCACATATAAAATTATTTTAAGGACATAATTAACTTCATGACCATGATTATTGGGTTTCCATGACACTTAACAACGATTTGTAAATATTTTCTTTACAAATCAGCAGATAAAGAAAAAACAAAAAGCATTGCTACAATAATATTACAATTAACACTACATAAAAATAATCTTAGAGCAATATTGCATTTATCAAGCAATGTAATTAATAATCATATAATTGGGAATAATTTATTTTATACAATATATTACTAGCAAATCGAAATTTAAAATAATGGAGGGGCGAATCAACATCCCAATAAAAATCGAAATGCAATAAAGTTTTATTTAAAGTTAAGTTCCATCCTTGAGCAATGTAGAAGACTCAAGTAACTTTGCAAATTAACTCATGAATTAGTGTTGAATTAGTAGCTCATTATGAAAGAAATCAGAATATACAACGTGAAAATTTAAGCCTTTTTGAAAATTAATTATATGAACAACGTATTGGAGAAATGTAATAAACTAGAAATTAATCTTAAGTGATGTACAAAATAATTTTGAACCGTTAGTTTACCCTGAAGGTGATACCTGAGCAGTTTCAGAAATTCTCTTTACAGAATTCGATATACTACGTATTATGCAAATTTGGAGAGCCGTTACATTTAATATTGCAAAAAGTAGTTATTGACTCATGATAATTCTTTGGAAAATTCCTGCTCTAAAGTTCATAATTCACCAATGATTAAACCTCGAATAAATCAATATATACTGGTTCAGAATCGGGAAGGAAAAATGAGCTTAAAATAAGAAGAAATACATTAAATTTTTCTCATTTGAAAAGGTTTTTTATTCCCGTTAAAATCTGTCAAATATGGAAGACTAAAAATCAGGATAAGTGTGTTAATTTCGGAACTCTAACGATTAGCAATGTTTTTCCGAAAACCTACTTTTAAATATACTTCTTAAAATGTCTCTTAATATGTAACTTAAAAAACGATGTAATGAGGTATAATGAGATAATGAATCCGAAAAAGGAAAAAAATTCTTTAAGAAATGAGAAAATATTTTTCTATCATAGAATTAATGGTACTACGAAACTTAAAACACTGATTAAATGTTGTAACCATTCATGAAAACTTCATTCTAATTTGAAACACTTTTCTTAAAATGCGCTTCCCCAATATTTAGAAAAGGCTTCAATAACTCACAAAACAACAATCAATATTTCATATGACCATAATTTGGCGTAGCCTTGTGACACAACATTAAACTTTTAGCCACGACCCAAATAATGCAATAAAAAAATATTGAGAATCATTTGTTTATTGAAAGTATTCCAGCACAAATACCATAAGATACATTAGTTTTCTATTAAGCAGAGTCATTTACTTGCAGTACGATGCATCGTACTAATACATCTTCAAAGAGACAAATATGCACTTTAGTATGCACAGACATTTGCTGCTTATTTGCTCATGCATCATACATGTAGCATCTTTTCTATCAATCAGGCTTAACACCGGAAATCTTTCTAGATGGAAATGGAATGTGTATGAACACCTCGGAAACGTGGTTGTCCATCAGAATAAGATCGAGAGAAGGGGGAGGAAGGGTTTCTTTTCTCTTTCGAATAGAAGCCAAATGAGAACCCTGCAATTTATCGTTGGCTGTGTCAAGATGCTTCTGGAGTAGGTCACGTGGCACCCTTCGACAGCAATGAAAGGAATGGGAAAAATAACCAACCAGAAATAAATAAAAGATAACGTCGTTCTTTTAGAAGGAGGATCAATGCCAACTCGAGAACAAGTGGGAAAAAGTTTTGTTCAAACTATTTTTTGTTGTTCTACCACGGTCACAGAAGTTAAAGAACAGGATTCATTTTTTTAGTGTTTTAGGTATTTTTACTTCGCTTTACAATCAGATTTGGAGGAAATCAACTTCTGGCTCCAAATCTACAGAACAGCTGGAGGGTGAAAGTATAAAAAAAATCGATATGCTACAGAGAGAGATGGAAAACATTGCTTGAAAACGAAACTAAAAAGTTCATTGTAATGTACTTGAACATTCGTATTTGGTTTTCATATTGTTGCGGAGAATTTAGCATCGTTAAGAAATAGAAATATTAAATATAATCACATAGTTGATTATTTAAAATTTCGATTTCTTCGAATTTAGTGATTGAGGAGGTATGTTTAAAGGGATGATATTTTAGATTAAAGGATGAAAAAACGAAATATTAAAAAAAATTTTAATACATTATATGGAAAATTGCATCATAAAATAGGACTATTAAAGCAATCTATAATTTATACGATAATTTCTACGAAATATATGTAATCTTTTGTAATCAGTCTTATTCAACAATTTTATTCCTTTATATTTCAATTAAAATTTGGGATAAATACATATGACAATTTTAAGAGCTCATTTATCATGAATTTTAAATTTATTCATCTTTTTATAGTATACTGAAAGTAAACTCAACTTTTTATGCCATCAGAAAAATTCAAAAATGCAAGGAAATCAGAAATTCGGAAATTCAAAAAATAGAACATATAGGCTGAAACTAATAAGTATTTTAAGAAAATACAGGGGCTTCTATTTTGTCCCGAGTTTTAATCTATTTTTTTTAAATTTTTTTTCTCGGAATGTATATCGATCAAGCAATTTCATAATACAATGAATAGGTATTACTTAGCATTTCTTTTATTCTTTCCTCTGCAGACATAATTTTCATAAAATTTTAAATATCAGCAAAACTAAATTTTATTTTATCTTGATATAATTTATAATAACATTTAACATTTTTTTAAAATATAAATTACTTTGATTTATAGAAATTTTTGTGAATCAGAGTGTTTAAGAAATTGTAAGTAAATAATAACAAATTGGTAAAGAAATGGCTTTATTTTTTGTAAAGCATGTTACATCTCTTTATTTATTTAATATTTTATTCATTTGTTTACTGTTTATTTTATATTATTTATTAATGTTTATTTTATATTATTAATTTTCGATTTTTTATGCATTATTTATTTTCAAGGGATTATATATTATTTATTTTGACTTCTTATCCTTATTTATTTTCGATTATTTATTTATTTTTGCTTATGTATCTACTTACAATAAACGAAAGAACGGGGAATGATATGGTAAAAAATTTAACTTATAGGACTAATGTTTAAATCGTAGAATCTACGTAAGGTATTAATAAAAAACATTCAACTTCTTGGAAATGAAGGACATTTTAGCTCGAATTACACCTTTAAAAACTAAAAAAATTTGTTTGTAAAGCCTTCTTACAGTATTTTATTCTTGCGTATGAAACAATTTCCTTCTAACTAAAATTTTATTTCTTTCGAAGATTCACTCATATTTTTAGTAAATTTGTTAAAGTTGCCAGTTTTCACAACATTAAAAATATGGTGTCATACACATTTTGCTAAATCTTTAAACACAATACATAGGTTCTTGTACCTGAATTTTGATGATAAGGGGAAACAAGAACTCTATTTCTCTAAATAACAAATGCACAAACGGAAAATGTCAAAACTTTTGTATCGAGAATAAGCTACTACAACTTCTAGCGAGTTTCCGAAACGCTTTCGAGAAAGAATGGCATAGAATGATAAACGAGAATTCTAAAGCTCACGACTGAAATATCCGCATTTCATCACTTAGCACAAGATGTCTCGTATTTTGACAGGGTTTGAGGCGAAAGCGTAAGCAAGTCAAAAGCTACCCTCTGTTGTTTTCTCTAAAGAATAAAAATAAATCTGAAAGCTAAGCAAAAGTACCTCAGCTCACATTTTCGATTCAGGGAATGCAACTACTGTCGGTAGATGATTGAAATGAAACGATTCGTGGAACAAGTTGTCTCGAAAGTGCGAAAAGAAACTAATGGAACAGAGGAACGGATTACGGTTACTAATTCGAAAGTAATTAAAACAATTAGACCCTTCTCGAACGAATTAAGAGCTCATCTTCACTTTCAGCTATTGTCAACCATCAAGGAGAAAGATTGGGAAATTAGCCAAAATCGACAAAAGCTAAATGCTTTCAGACAATGTTGCCCATTCATGCGGCTTGTGGTATTTTGAACAGGGTAATATATGAAGCTATTAATGATGAGGTAGTCAGCAAGGAAGGGAAAATGTCAGTTAAGTGTCAGAACTACAACAACTGGTTGAAACTGAAAAATGGAAATGTTATTAAAGTGACATACTATTGAAAAAGATTTATTTAAAAGAACTAATTTATTTTATAAGATTTACTACTCAATAAGAAATATGAGTTTAATTTTCCTAATTAAGAGTAAATTTCAGTACTATATGTAAGCTTTTACTATATATATATATATTTAAATGTTATAATTTTCTATTATTTTAAAGAATGGTATTTTTGAGACTTATTTCAATCAGGCATATTTAAGAATAAATACACAAGTGTTTTGAATCGTATATGAATGGTTGTTACTATCTGTGGGATAATGTAAAATGTAACCCGTTATAGCTTAATTTTGAACTAAGTTTTGTTGTAAAGAATTAAAATTTAAAATTTACAAGACACTGAATTCTTAACAGAAGCGCTTTTGAGATTTTCAATGGTTTAGAACTTCACTGCGCTTGTTTGAAATCTTTTAAGCGGATAAATTGAGTAGCGAATATAAAATTAGTAATCCTTGAATTGAAATATTATAAATTGTTAAACCTTACAATTAAAAGTTCGTATTTACTTGATTTACAGCATTTAAAATTTTATTCCCATTTTTGGGCTGAGGCCAAAACTTGCTAATAATTTTATTTCATTGTGAAAAAGAATTCCTCTCGATATAAGCATGACGCTCACAAATTTTGATTTGGAGTATCAGGTGTTCATTAAATGACATATGAATATGGAAAATATTGAAGTATCATCTATATACAGAAAACTTAAATATCAAAATTATTACCTCTCTTTGAGAAGAAATTATTGAAATTTTGCTTTATTTTTTCACATCAAAGATTCACTACCGGTATAAACATGACGTCATATTTTTATTAATAAAAACAGAACATGTTCTCAAATTTGAGCAATATACTGTATCTGTTACTCACATATAAGATAACCTATGTCTAAATCTATAGCAGAAAAAACTCTTGAGGAAAAGTTTCTTAAAATGTTAGAAAAATTAGATGGTCCATCCAAATGTTCTCAAATTGTAATACCCATCAAGAGTATGTGAAAGAACTTTAGGGATAAATGAGAACTGACCTCACCAAAACTGACTTTTAGTGAATAGTTTCCAATGAGTACCTTCATTGCAAAATTATTACTCTATCATAATGAAAATAAATTGTTTAAAATAATTACTTATTCAGATAATAGCATTATTATCATTATTTATTTATTTAAAACCATTATAATCATCAATAATTTACTTGATTACTTAATTTCATTTCATTTTTTTTATTTTTTTATTTAGTTATTTATATTTATATATTATTATTTATTTAAAATTATTTTTTATTTATACAGAGAACTACGTTGTCTACGTTGTCTTCTCTCTCGAATCAGGGTATACGGCGTTCCTTCAGTTCAATGGGAAAGGTTTCTATCTTGAAGTTTCATTTGAATAAATAAGAAGAAACTGTCTCTGATTCACTAAGTATGATCAGTTATGATTAATGGATTCCATCAGATATCCGCTGTGCAGTTATGATCAAATCTGTAAGCCTATGCGTAGAGCTCCCTTTACTCAAACTGGTCCTTGTGTTGTTTCTAAGTGTGACTTTAATAAGCAATCAATTAAACTATCAATTATACATTAATTTTTAATTCACTGTTCACCATTATTAATGCTGAGTTTTGTTACGTGAAATTCTATGTTTTATAAATAGAAACATGATGACAAAGTCATGAAAATTCTGGAAACAACCGAGATAGATCTAGGTGATAAATTATGTATTAAGATACTGATGATAATATGATTATTTTAATATATCCTTTGAAGTTTACCTTCTTTAGAAACAAAAAGTACAGTAAAAGTATCACTGTTAAATACACATTAATTTACCTCACAAGAGATAGAATAGAACATCAAAATAGAAAAACATGCAGAAAAGCCTTACTTAATAAAGCCATTCAATTAAACGACCGCTTAGTTATAAAAGAAAGGTTAATGAACAATACCAAGTTAATTAATTGTCTTGAAAGATTAGAAGTATTTTAGACTCAAATGTTCAAAGTCTTTTGTGTGAAAAACAAAGAAAAAAAAACTTAACATTATCGTTTACAAGATAGAATTACGCAACTATATATGAAAAATATAAAACATGAAAAAAGTGAGTACCACTGGAAAATTATGACTAGTAAATTCAAGTTTTGAAAATAACATGTTACTTAAATTAATCAATTGTTCCTGTAGAAATAGAGAAGTTAAATTGAAAATTTCTGATTGGTAATTCAAAGAGCATTATTTGATAGTTATTCTTAGAGCATACTAAGCTAATCATATATTCATTTACACATACTTAAGCAAGAACGCCAGCTCAAGCATTTTTATTGTTTCTGCATATAAAATCTGAACATTTCTTTTAAAAAAATTTCATTTTCCTGGTTTGGAGAGTAATGGCTTTGATTTTATTATAGAAATTCTTAAAGAGCTACCGATTTTGGTAATTAATTTGATTAAAATATGAAAAAATTGCCAGTATTCTTTTTTTTTTATCAAACATGCATTACAAGGTGGAAACTTCACTGAACTTTGACCGGGTGGGAACTAAACAAAGTCTTTTAAGTTTCAGCCTCATTAAAATCTCAATCAACTTTTTAATATTAGTCTAATGCTATCCGTAAAACTTTTGTTTTAATATGACTAAGATTATGGAATTGGTTTGAAAAAAGAACATCAAAATTGTTTTCCCATCGTGTGTTTATGAAATCAAAATTTCATATAAAAAAGCATGTGAAAGATTCAAAAGTATTTTTTAAAAAATTTTGAGAATAGCCTCTCAAACAGAGAAAGAAATTTATGCAATGTGAAAAATAAATTCTTACACAAATTATATACAAGTTAACGAAACTTCAAAAATTTAAAATATTTAAATGAAAATTAAAGTTACGACGATAAAAAGTATGAAACACTGGCTCTTTTCTTCATTTTGTATCACAAGAAGAAAACACTAAATGGACTGAGAAGTATTTTCTACCTGGTGACCATAAAAGACATAGATACCATCACCAATTCTTATAATAGTATCAACTGCCATTAAAGAAGTAAAATTTTCTCCAAGTCTGGAAGTGTATTTTTATTGTATGAAATGACATTTTATATCTTTATGAATGGCTGTAGAAAACTCATACCGTCAAGAATGTTCTGTTTAAAAAATGCACAATACTGAAATAAAACACAAAATATACTCCAAGTTTCCATGTTTCTAGGTACGCGTGCTTAAGCTAAATAACCTCTAGACACCATAAAAGGTCTTTTATGTGATACCAAGAACTAGACAAGTATTGGGGTTTTTTACATGTATATGTACTCCATGTCTAGGGGAAAACGATATTTGTGGAATGTTGGTAAGTTGTTCAAAACATTTAAACGTAAAGTTAATAAGGTATGGCATTTAAATACAAGGGTATTCAAAATGACTCATCCGATTTCAAAATTTCGCTTTTTAAAAAATCACAGAGGGAAAATTAATGCATTGATACATAGCAAAAATGTGGAAGTTTTGTATCGTGTAAAATAGTTGACTCTCGTGTGTTCTTGATGAAGTTATTTCGCGAAAGTTATTTTAGAAACTTTTATGGAGTTACGTCACAGTTGGATCGGTCGTAGTGGACCAGATGATTTGATGTTACACAGCGGGCTCCTAAGTCATCTGATATGGCCCCTAACAATTCTTCCTTTAGTGTTCTATGATAGGTAAATTACATGCTCCACCATTACCAACAAATTTATATGAACTTAAACAACGAATTTTTTTTTCTAATGTACATTCAATTATCACTGTCACTTTGCAACGTGTTTGACAGGAATTTACATATCGAATTACCATTCTTTGTATAACTAAAGAAAGTTATATCGAACACTTTTTAAATATTTTTATATATTCCCTCTGAATTCATGTATTACTTTTCAATTTGCTACGTTTATTTATGAAAATATGGTATTTTGATTAGGATGATTTATTTTGAATAACCTTATACAATATTAGTTGAATTGGTATACTATCTGATATGGACGATAAATTAATACCAGATAGTACATATAGAAGACTTTCTATTGTCTTTGCTTCTTAATATTTTATGCTGCACGCCTAAAGATTTTCTAAATTCAATTAAAAAGGGATAAAAAGAAAATATGTTATTTCTTCTTTACAAGAATTTCACAAGGGATATTTTATCAATTCTTT
Organism: Nephila pilipes; assembly: GCA_019974015.1. Classification (NCBI taxonomy): domain Eukaryota; kingdom Metazoa; phylum Arthropoda; class Arachnida; order Araneae; family Nephilidae; genus Nephila; species Nephila pilipes. The sequence goes on from BMAW01037517.1 coordinate 690,928, forward strand.
GTTTACCAATGGTCTTTAAATAAATAAATTTATCGAAATCGGTAAGAGATTATTATTCAGATATTTTTTTCTCATTAGTGATTCGCTCTTTACTTATAATAACTGCACAGCTAGCAACAAAACCGTAACAGATTTGATCAAACATTTAATGTTGGTCTTTACAGATTTCCTGTTTTGACTCGAAATGGCGAAACAAAGTTACACGTTCACCAAATCTTTAAGAAATCGAATATCATCAGTACTGACTCGAATACCAATACAAAAATCACTTCAGCCCTATAAAGAAATATTTTACATAGAAATCCACATCATAATAAGGTAATTTTTCAATCAACGATCAAATTTTGTTGCTTACATATAATGTGTTGGTCGGTAAAGCCTTTTTGTGGAATTAGACGACATTCCCATTCCGTTAACGATACATATTGCTACACAAATTAGTTTTAGAAATCTTGTGTCGTCACTAATGAAACTGCCTGTAAAAAGGAATGTACAAATTGTTCAAAGCACGGTTTCCTATCAAACATTAATCTTAATTCTCCGTCAGGCTATTGAGGAATTACCGAACATATGCGACTGTGAATTTGGGCCTTTGCTATATCATCATCATCATTAGGTATGTCTTGTACGGATTTGTTTTGAAACATATGAAAAAAATAACGTTAGACTCCCAAAGGACTTCTAGTAAGGTCACTCCAGAAACCTTCTAGTTCAGGAGATATGATTTAAAATACTTTAATTTTTCGTAAATTTATAGCAATTAAAGCATCTATAATATGTGTGAAATCAATTCTTATTTTTGTAGCTTCATTTTATAAGTAAGAATATATTCTACTCGATCGATTTTTGCTTTTTCAAAAGATACGACATTCTTTTCCAAAATCGCGTATACAAAATGCAATATACTGAATAAAATTGCATTTTATAGTTCAGGATACAATGATACTCTTAAGCTTATTCAAAAAGAGTGATTAATGCTAGGAATTGAACATTTCCTAAAGAAGAATATCCGCTACCACCTATGTGGATTTAAGGGGATATTATTTGAAGTAATACAACCAAGATTTAAGAAGATATTAAGTTTCGTGAATCACTCTGTTACAACACGCATATCTTTCCGTTTTTCCAGTAAAGGATTCGAAATATTGCATATACCTCAATCCAAGGTCTTGCTTTTTTTTACATCATCATTATTGCTGGTGCCTTTGCCGCACTCTTATCATTGATTATCAAGATCTATTTATGTGCTCCGAACTCTTTGGAAGTGGGCTCTGGCCAATAAGTAAGTAAAAACTCGTAAACCTTTGTTGTGCATATAATTTTTCTCACACATTGTTGGGATAAATAGTAATTAATTTAGTGATTTTTTTGGTTAAAATTCACATCAATATCATTAATAATTAAATTAATTTTGTTCGTAATTGAATTTAAAGGTATACAATCCACTTATACTGCATAAAAATAAATGTCTCGGTGTCTTTATATTTCGTACTACTACAATTATCTTAAATAGCTTTTCCTATCCTCTCTGCTGCTTGCTTAAAAAGGCTTTCTTCTAATTCAGGAAATAAAATAATTGTACTGATTAAGATCAGATTCCATAAGTGAAGCATGTAACAGTATTGGTGAACATATATCATTAAATCATAACTTATTTAAAGGTTTAGCACATTTGATTAATTTATCTTTTATTCTGGCAAACTTTTTTTTATGTATTCAGCGCTTAGGCGCTGCATTTCCAGGGATATATTTTTTGGCTAAAGATATTTATTTTTATACTCTCTACTATCTTCAATAATTTAACTGATAATCACATGAAAGACCTTTTATGTACCAAAATAGATTTTTTTCTTTAAGAATATTTTTATTTCTTAACATGGTTTCACACAAATTATATTTCTATCTAATAATACTTTCTTTGAAGAAGAACAAATAATTTAAATGTAAAATCTTCTGCTCATAATTTCATAAACACATTGGTGTGATAGTTGCAGAAGAAAAATAATGAACTCCGCACAATTTTTGATATAAAAGAAATAAATCTTTATTAAAAATGTCTTCCGGATAAAATGTCAGTAATAAATAGTAAGGAAAAAAAAGTAAGTGTGAATTTTAAATAGCCATAAACTTAAGTTAATGCAGTTCTTACGGACATTCAAATTAAGAATGTATCTTCATGAAAAAAATAGCAGAAATGAAAAAAAAAAAAGAATTTTTTACAAATAAAAAAGAAATTACGGAATACACCAACCAGATTAAATCAGCATCGATTTATTTACTAGGTGATTTAGATGAAGACTTATTATATTTATTTTGGTATTAGAGTTACTTATTGAGTTATCAGCGCCGATCCGGGATTTACAAGGCACTTTAACAGGTACTTAACATCTCAAGTGAACAAGTAATTAAAAAAATAAGCCCAAGCGAAGAAAAAATTTCTTATCGACAACGTATCTTGACAATTCACTTTTTTTTTTACCTCTTTTGTAATATTTTTTTAACTGTGACGTCATTTATCCAAGCTATGGATAAAAGGATCAAATTCGCAATGAAAAGAAGTTACAGGGGAAAAAAATCACTGTGATGTATTTATTTATGTTAGGGATAAAAAGTGTATTAGTGTTTGGAAGTAAATCGTGTTTTTTGATGTACTGATCTTATGGAGCTAAGTCATGGATTTAAGTTAAAAAAGACTAACTTGAATTATCTGAGAAATGGAAAAGTAAACACATAGAAAAGGACTAAAATCATAAGACTAGAATTTTATCGAATGAAGATTGTTTTGGAAATAGATATAGCTGTAAAAATAAGCTAACTGAAGGGTAGGAAAAACTTTGTAATAGAAATACTGCGTTAGAGATCAAGCTTAGATAACTAAAGGAAAGAAAATAAAATCAAATGTAAGAAAATCATCTTTTTATAGAAAATTCACAAAAATATTTAAAACAATGCTGATATTTTGTAAAAATTAAGGAATGCATTGTAGATTTTTTTTATTAAGAAATATCTGTAGAAATATAGCTTTTAAATTGGCAAAAGAAACAAATAATTTTTTTTAAAAAAAATCTTTTTCTTTTCGATTGGTTTTTATTTTGTAATTTAACACTTAATTTCTAAACATCACTTTTGATGAAATTTGGACTATAAAGTTATTGAGAATAACTCTAAGTTTATAACCTGGCCACTTTGTTATTAACATTAAGGGCTAAAGAAACGTTATAATTAACAAGTCAATCAAATCTTTAATCTAAATTTATTCGAACTAAGAATACTCAAACTATATTATTAAAATGAAGCATTCAACAAATCACGTCATTAACCAAAGATTATAATTAATAATTCAACTTATTTTAATAAAAGAAAATAATAGAGTTTAGAGTATTGGATACGAGTATAATGAAGTTTTATGATTGGATACGAATCAGAAATATACAATAAGTAAATCCTTTCATACCTACTTGCACCTATATTTTATGATCAGCGATCTTTCTACTCCTTCTACCTCTTAAAT
>BMAW01037517.1:699438-725449 GCA_019974015.1 Nephila pilipes
CAAGTGGTTGAGCTAAACTGCATTATTAAAGAAAATGTTAGTTGAATTTTATCGCAAATATCTAAATATTGCATTGTTAGGCAATTAAGAATGGTTCCCAAAATTTCAGAGCTCTAGCTTAATGAGAAGTTGGTTAAATTAACGATCGAAAATTTGATGACACACACACACACACCAAGTGAAATTCAAAAAAACGGTTTAAAATTGACTTTAACAGGGTAAAATATTCAATATTTGATTCTAACAACTTGGTATAAGATGAGAAAAATCAATTCATATTTTTTCATAAATTATTATTATTATTTTACCAATTGACGCATTGCGCTTGGTTGTAATGTATATACCCAAAACGTATTGCATAAAATTTAAATCTTTTGAAAATTTGTTGCTTCAAATGATTTGCATTTCAAAGTCTTAAATATTTAAATGAAGATCTACATTCTGTATTTTAGGAGATATATCTATTTAATCTATGCTCAAATACCTATAAATCAAATGAGAACTTCGAATTACACACGTGCACACAAATATATATATATATATATATATATATATATATATATATATATATATGTGTGTGTGTGTGTGTGTGTGTGTGTTTCATTAAACTGCGTATTTAGTTACAATTAATGGCATAATAAAAGATAAAAGTTACGCAAGGTATGATGGAGAAAAGAATTGCTCGGACAGATGAAGGAGATTATATCTGAATTATTACCTTCCTCTCTTAACTTCCACATCTCGCTACGGGAAGGATCCAATGTTCAGTCACATTCACCCTACAATATCCATCATTACTCCTCTCTATTTATCTCCCATGGAATTCGAATCCGCATTTCATTTAAACATGATTGGGTACGAAGTGACCGACGACAGCTGATTATGACGATTGTGTTATTGTGATCTACTTGTAAAGAAATATATCAAATCTCAAAATCTGCTTCGCATCGAATATAAATAAAACAATATTCACCACTCATTCCAAAAATAATTAAAAAACTCAACAACAGAAAGTAGCTTTTCCCGATTGTATTTCGAAACAATGTTTTAATTACAAATATGCCCTACTTATGCAAGAAATATCAAAACTAATACATATGCATTACTTAATTAATAATTTTAATCAAGGTTGAATGCCCGTATTTAAAAAAAATGTATCATATACTCCATGCTATTTTAAAAAGGATACATAAGACTTAAAGAATATTCAGAAATAATACACATACATACACAATGTTAATACTTTAAATACCAAAAAATTAACCATAGTTCTTAATTCAGGGAAATATTTCCATGTTTGATCCAATAAAGTACACATATTAAGTACCACTTTATTTTTTCAGCGGTAGAACAACTCTCATTAATTACACTTCATTAACCAACATTTCATTTAACTGATAGCTTCATTAACTCTGACCAACCTGCGGAAAAAACGCTTCGAGGAACATAAATATTCATATTTCCAGGTGTTTTTGACTCGTTTACTTCAATTAGGTTCCGAATTACGCGGAAGAATAAAAATCCGAACCAACCACATGCCGAAAAAAAGAACCCACATAGCAACTAGCAATTCTAAACTACTACTCTCCGTCTAAAATCAATGTTTATGATCGCCTTATTTCGGAAGCTTATATTAACTCTTTGAAATTGGATAGAAAGTTTGAAGCAGCCCTTTTTTTTTCCTTTTATTACTTACTTTCGTCAATCAAGGCAGCGTATACAAATACTGTTCTTGGATAGGAATATTTAAACTTTTCTAAAGATTCAAGTGGCATTAGAAGCTTTAATCGAGGATAATCAATTATTAAAATGTGATACTTGAGCATAATCTCCGTAAATTGAGCTGTCAAAAGTTTCAGCATTATTTTGGTAAAATTTGTTTGACGCAGTTAATCTTAAAACCATCATTCGGTCTTAAAGTAACAAAGTTCTTGAATAATCTAACATTTTTTGAAATATTTAGGAAAATATGAATATTCTAGATTATTATGAAGTAAAATAAACAATTTAGTGCTGTGATCAAATAAGTTTGATTACAGATATTAAAGCTATTTTTTCTTACGAAATAAATTTAGTTCAAGTGTTATTTTTAATTAAGAAAGTACTATAAAAATATGTATAAGTATAAAAGTGTAACAAAAAAATAAGAATTAGAAACTATTTAATATCAATTTTCGAAATTTGATAATTTAAAACATATCCATTTTTAGAATTGATTAAAAGAAACTAAACTGAACTGAAAACAATAAATCTTTATGATATGAGTTAAGATTTTAGCATATGAATGAAAACATGTTATATTACTATAATTAATTACACATGTTGGAGAAGAATCTCTTTTTTTTCCTTAATATGTACTGATTCCAAAAATGTACCTAGTGAGTTACTATCATGCGTTTAGTAAACAGATCAGTCAATAATAAATTTTACAGTAGAATTGAAATAAGAAATAGCTTATCAACATTGTAAGATTTCTATTTAGATTATCAAACTGAAAAGATTATTCACGATAAAATTTCCTCTAGGAGCTTAAGCCTTTTCAAATTTTTCTCAAATCAAAGTTAGTATATCGTTACATTATTTTTATACAATTTCAATAATAAAATTTTAATCCTAAAAATATCTTTTTCATTATATCATTTTAATTAACTTAATTGCTTTTGGTTTTCAGTAAAAAAAATTTCAGTATTTGTAGTAATACAAAAATATAGGTAAGAATTTGCTCTACTATTCTCGAAATTTCTCAATGGGAATTAGTCCTCAAAATTAATGTCATATATTATTGCTCTAAAATTCCAACCAAATTCTTATACAGTATTTCAATAATAAATGCAACCATTTTTAGACAATTTTTTGGCACTTGAAATACTCTCCGAAAGCAACAAGAGCTAGATTAAAACTCTAACCAAATATCTTTTAATTATTCAAAATTCCTTTCTTCGAGCTTTATTTTCATTTAAGGAAAAAAAAGATTATTCTAAGAATGACGAAGTGTTAAATGCAGGTTTCATTATTTTGTTTCAGCATTTTCGCTTCATTTTATTAAAATGCATATAGTTTTAATTGTTAAGTTATGGAAAAATGAAAATTTGCCTTTCTTCATTAATTTAACATATGAGTTTAATACATCACTGCAAAAAAAATATATGAAAAGTAATTCTTATTTTATAAAAGCATCAAGGCGATGAATTAAAATAATTTTATGTTTACAACTATTCTTCTACTCCCAGCACAAAATTCTACTAATACATTCATTTTGAAATTAGAATATCATTCCACACATCTAAATATTTAAACCATTCCGAATGCTTTAAGTTAACATTTGATCACACTTTCACAAGGTTAATACATCAAGTTTCCTTTACCCGTCAGGTTAATTCCCATGAATCAAATTTCCTTCCTAACATCCATATATGCATTTTATGCCTAAATATTAAGGAGGGGAAAGCATTTTAGATTCAGTATAAGGAAAGCTTAATTCCCGATTAATCACTTAATTGTCATTTTCTATTCTTCAAATCCCGGAAATTCGCTTCGCGTGTTTCGGTACATGGTTGTGGGCTTCATAAATTCTCCTAAAATTATTGATATCGCCCGATGAACCTTGGGCCTTGCTGCCACTTCACTTCAAATGTCGCGTGACTAAAGCCATTAAGAGAACATTCTAACTGTGTAGCACTCACCCCGTTCGACCCCTACCATAGCACGTACAGACAGTATTAGAATTCGTGTTGCTGTCATGAAGTCCATCTACTTTCTAACTCTTTTTAGTTAAGATGAAGGAATGTGGTTTATATAAAAAAAGTTGTGTTTTCTGTAGATTTGTAATGCAGTTAGGTAAGGTTGAACACCTGTGTAAAGTTTAATGATGGATTTTTGTTTGGTTTATTTTAGAGTAGATGAGACATTACAAATAGTTTAATTTGAAATGAAAAATTGTTCAGTAAAATCAAGAAAAAGTACGTGGGGTTTAGGAAAGTTATATTATTAATAAACATTCTAACACTTAGTACATATAGTTAAAGGTGAAAATATGAAGTTTGTGCAATCGTGATTTTATGTGAATTTGCACTAATGAAAAGGATTGGAAAAATTGATTGTTGACGATAAATTTAGTTTTTGACTAAGTTAAAGTCTTAACTCAATTAAACATTTTCAACTATATAATTTTAAATAAAATTTATTTATCAGAGAACTTTTAAGAAATATATAAATATTAAAAAATGAACTGTATGTTCATTTAATCACACACAATTCAAACCCTTTCTTAAATCATCAATAACTTAACCATGACATATGTATTAAGCGCAATTAGTTAAAAAAAATTCTTCATTTTGCAAATTCCATGTATTGTACAACAAATTAGATTAATCGCACATTTTTTCAATTCATTTACTAAGTATATTTTATTAAATATGTCAAATTCCAATTAAGCAATTTTTTCCATATATATATATTATTATATTTTTTTACACTTTCAATAATTTTCTTTAATGTGAATTAATTCATGTCAATTGTATTGTATCTTAAATTCTTATACATATTTCGAGGAATCTTATCTAGAGCTTATTAAATTGATTTTTTTCCAGTAATATAAGTTAAATAAATATGTTTAATAAAATAAATTTAAAATAAAAGTAATATTGATTTTGATTAAAGTAAAAAATAATAGGGATTTTGATTAAAATCGCACTGAATTTGTTTAATGAATATATTTAAAATGAAACAGAATTTTTTAAATAAACATTTGAAAATATATTAACAATATGTGAAAATATGCCCCAAAAATCTTCCAGTACTGCCATCCTAAATATGATAAATGATTTATTAAAACCACGTGAATCTTCCTCTTTTAAGTAATTTATTGGCATATTTTAGCAGCCAATCTCTTATGAGAATTGAATTCAACATAAACTACGATTTTAAAATTGAAAGTTTCTGGGAAATAAATATTTAATAAGTAATAGTCTTCAGAATTGTTTATTAATTGAACTTATTTGAAATCAACAAATCTCATAAATTTAGAGTTAAATAATGAGAAGTCTGACACAAAAAGGCATCAAACTTTTTCTAAAAAACTTTAAGAAAATGTAACAAATTCTTAACTGTATGTTGAAATATATTTGAATTATTATATTATATTTGACAATTAGATAAAGAGAGTATTTTTACGGACAGAGAGATGTAGATTCCGTGAAATGTAAATAATTTCAGTTTGATCCTTAAGAAAGGATATTTGGAAGCATAAATTTTAAGAAATATGCAGAATCTAGTCACATATTTTTGTTAAGTGTTAGTTTATCATGAAATATCTACTCTTCGTAATCAAATTATTTCTTTATTTATTAAAAAATAAATGCATTGCTGTTCATAATAGAATTTGTAATACTTATGATAAAATTTATCAAATTTGTGTCGCAAGAGGATTTAATATTTTCACTGTAAAAATTGTATAAAATTCAAAAAGATCGACGAAATTGATAGACACAATATATGATAAAAATTGTTATTGCAGCCTAGATTAATTCCAGAAATTCATCATATAAATGTCACTAGTGTAAGAAATAGTTCAAAACATTCTTATTTTGAAGACACAGCATGGATTAATTGCTTAATTTAATTCATTTTAAAATATTATTTCTATTTATAATGAACTTCCAAAAATTTCTCCCTTATGTTTTCCTTCTGAATGTAGTTTTGTAGCTCGATATGTTCTTTAAATTTTTCCATAATATGATTTTTTTATATTCTAAACTGAAATAAACATTTAAGATACTAAAACGAGACCTTTACTAAGCAAACCGAGAAAAATAGTTTTTAATTTTATTTTCTTGGGATTTGAAAGATTCCTTGAGGCTCAAATGTAATAAGTTTCAAAATAGAAGAATCAAACAAAAAAAAACCTTTGTAATGTAATTTTTCATTTAAACAGAATTTTTAGAATAGATTTAATATTTTTTAACCAAAAAAATGTACATAAAAGCGAAAAAAGGAAGGAAATTTTAAGATTGCTCTAATACATAAAAAATAAGATACATTAGATACAAGCAAAAGTATTTCAATAATCATATATGAACACATTAAATGGTTAATGTAAAATTTTGAAAAAAAGAAAATATAATAAGTTTTGAAAAATAAATGCTTGAAAAAAAAATATATGTTTGAGAAATTTTGATAAATATATTAAGTAAAAGCGTAAGCTTGTTAGTTTAGAAAGAAATTGTAACTCAAGTTATGAATTTTAAATTCATAGCTTGAATTTAAGTTTTTCAATGCTCACGAAAAACGTTTGAAGATATAATTCTATTCCAATTTCTCGTCGGATTGAATTGATGAAGGAAACACAAGAATAGCCCTTAATTAAGCTTATTCATTCGCGGCAAAGTTGAGTGAAAAAAGCAATTTTTCCATAGAGGATGGTTTAGCCTTAATGCTCGGTTAAATGTTATTACTATCAATTTCGGTATATTACTCTACACACTTAACCACTTAGGAGTTATTCCGAAAATAGCAGCTAATGGGCTTCTATTTTTTGCAGGGGAAAATATCTTTTTCTATCAAAAAATAATTTCTCTTTTCCAACTGTGTATTAGATATTTTTCTCTCCTTTAATATCCTTTTAGGATGAAAATAACTACAAAATGTAAGAAAATTTAATCATTTTTATTTTATTTACAATAACAAATCATTTATTGCAATTCAGAGTATTATTTGAAGATTAATGAGACGTACATATTTAAGGTAATATAACATCTTTTTCTCCTTCGATCTGAATGAAAATGTATGAATTTACTGATTTTGTTAGAATGTTGCAAAGAGAAACAGAAGGCGCAACTGACAATGAACCTTATAGTTATGAACTGTTTTTGCGTGCAAAAGACAGTATCTTAGCGTTACCTAATGCTTCGAATTCTTATATCACGCCAAAATGAAGACTTTGTAAGTTCAGTTCAATTTTTAGACGTATCAGCCCTCTATTCTACACAGTAAGGAACTGGGTTCTCAAGCATTTCCTCCCTCTTCAACTAACATTTTTGGAATTCTATATGACATTATTTGATTTGAAAGCCTCTGCTTGTGGAAGAACCGTGACTTAAGTAAATCAGCATTGAAATATAGAAGTTCAGTGAATAAAAATGATCATAAACGACTGATGTGAGGGATTGTTGATTAACGTCACACGCAGAAGCTGAGCCTCGGTTAGGTGACGAGAACGACACCTAAGCCGGCACTTTCCTCTCCAGATTTCTCCACTACACGAACGGGAGGACTTGGAGCCTCGACAAATTTAACGTGCAAAAGCCCATTTGCATAGCATTAGTGTCATCAGGGCTCTATTCAAGATTCGATGTAAACAACACCTTAAGCGAGTCCGCAACCATAACCATTAGGCTACCGAGAGAGAAACTACTTATGAGCAGCAAAGTGTTTGGAGTGAAGGGAGAATAATTTGGTACACGCCGTTTATAATCAGTTGATTATTCGCTAGTTGAATTGCTGAGAATTAAATAGGATTCATTCCTGAGTCGAACCCTCTTTTGTGGTTATTCACATAAGTAGAATTTATATGAATAACTTTTAGATTGGGCTGCATGAAGGTCTCTTCTGCATATTTGTTTCTTTGTATTTGATTTCTTGATCATTTTAAGAATAGAATGAACGTCAATTTGACTTACTTTACTTTATTTTTTTTAAATTTTACTTAGTTGTAATGGCTCAAATCCTTGATACTAGCTAAGTCAGAGCATTGCAAATGCTTATCAATAAAAAAGGAATTGGTCGTTATGATTCGACTTGACGATTGCTGGTCATGAACTACTTTAATCATTGTGTTACGGAGATCCCTTGGGTACCCAGAAATTTCTATATATTTCATATCAAAAATTTTATGCATCGAAATTTTCACCACACGTTTGTTTGTAAATGTTCTCTTTCAATTTTTTAAACATTTCCAGGACAAATTCATTCCTTCATCCAAATAACAACAGTATCGATACAAATTTTTTCCCCTGATTTGGCGAAAGTAAACAAAAGGATACATGAAATGGTATTCAAAGGATGATTGAATTGGTGTGATTGGATTAGAAGTTATTGTGTAAGTTGACTGAAATTGTGCCAATTTTTGTAGCAGTCGGAATTTTACAATAGTACCAATAACATGCAACACATTTGTGCACGCATTAGATACATACCTACAACCGTAATAATTCTTTGAAAATTTCTTAAAAAATCATTTTTACTCAATAATGTAGGTATTGAAATTTAAGCAAATATATGGTTTAGCTAATGAAATTTAACTACTTACACATAAAGTAAAATTTAACAAATTTAATATCATTTTGAAATTTGATTAATATAAAAAATGTTAAAACCCATAAAACATAGTTATAATAAATATAGAATCTTATTTACCTAATGTATATTGTTAAAGAATAATTACATATGAAAATTTTCAAAAAAATTATACCTTGAAATATGGATCTTCATGTAGAAATTATTTATTTTTGATAAATTATTATATTATGAAATGATCAATTAAAATGATTATACTCTATAACAATAAAACGACCCACCAAGAAGGAATTGTCCCATGGAGACAAAAATTGGCGAATAGGAAAATTATATATATAATAGAAAATTATTAAAATTTCAGAAAAATTGAATGATTTATTTCAGTTATATAGTTACAAATTAACGAGCTGAATAAGGTAATGATCCACCTCTAGCCTGGATGCAAGCTATCACATGACGAGGCATAGAGTGATAAAGCTCCCTCACGGTCTCCTGCGGTATTTCTTGACAAATTTGCTACAATTGTCGGGTGAGGTCGTCAAAATTCCCTGGTACATGCAGTTGTCTTCCCATCATATCCCAGACATGCTCGATTGGAGAGAGATCTGACTGGCCAACGAAGTTTTTGACAAGCTGTGAGATAGTTCGTAGCAACACGTGCCGTATGTGGTCTAGCATTATATTGCTGATTAATAAGGCAAAAGGAACGGTAGCAAAACAAGTCTCATAAAGTCGTCGACATACAGCTTTGCCGTAAAATTGCCTCTAATGATGAGCAAAGGGGGCCGGCTGTCAAGGAAAATGGCATCCAAAAACCATAACTCCTGGTTGAGGGACTGTGTGGCGTGCAATAGTGAAAACAAGATCGGCACGCTACCCTGAGTATCTCCGGACAGGTCTTTGATGATCGTCAGGACACAGTTGGAAGCAGGATTCGTGACTAAACACTCTACGTCCCCAGTCAGCATCATTCCAACCTGATAGAGCCAAGCACCACTGTAATCTGGCTCGACATTGTGCAGGCATGAGTGGTAGGTGGCGTAGCGGTTGGTACGAGCGTAGATTTCGCTCTATAAGCCGTCTGTGAATGTCATGGTGGACACTCGTGTGTGGGTCGCAAGTCTGATGGTTGATAACGATGAATCAGGCGCTCTGACAGCTGATCTGGCAATCACTCTGTCCTTCCGATCTGCTGTAGCCCTAGGTCGACCACTACTATCACGATGCTGAAATCTGCTATTGCCCACCCATTCTTGCCAGCATCTTCTAATCGCCGCATTGCTTCGACCCATATGACCATTTCCGACCCCATTTTTCGATTATTCCAGCCTTCATTTTTCAATCCAATGATACGACCTCTTTCAAACTCTAACAGTTGCTCGTAATGACTTCGAATCCTGAGCCGAGGCGTTTTTTTCAGTCGTTGAAAGGTATCCTGAATCGCAACGCAATAGAAAATTTGACCATCCGATTGAGAATCGTTTCTTATATAAACCTGCTGAATGCTATTGAATCATTGGACACCTGCTATTGAATCATTGGACACCAAATTTTAATCATTTGCATGTTTGACCCAAATATCTTTGCATACGAAATTTCATTGTAATCGGGCAACTCCTTCTTGGTGTGTCACTTTTTTTTTATTATAGAGTGTATTTCTTTGAAAATATTTAAAATGCAACGTTACAAGTTATAGCGAGGTGGAAAACATTGGAATGGTATTTAAAATTATTTTATGCTAGTCATTCAATCGACCTCAAACTCTCTTGTTTTGAAGGTTTAGAATGCATAGCTCTTAGTGTAGATTGATATATCTCAGGTGGTGTTCACTCAACCTTTTTATTATTATTATTATTTTATTTTTATAAATATGTGCTTTGAAATAGCATCTCAAATGCTTTTGAGAACACGCCATAATTATTGTACACAGATCTCCTAATAATTTATACAATAAATTCTGAATATAATTAGAAAATCTCTCGTTCGCTTCATTATCATTACTGCCCGTCTAAATAATCTTCCGTTACATCATCCATGTTCTTAAAATGATATTTTTTATAAATGATAGTAAAAATTGAATTGAAAATTGACGGATTGAATCACATATTTCATTTCATGTTTAGTGGAACGATAATGATCACTAATTTTAAAACATTATAGCTGAGTATCGTAATGCACTCCATTATCATAGAAACAATTTAAAAATCTATAATTTATTTATATATTGTTATTATTACGAGTACTCATCGTGACTCTTGATAATCTTTTTAAAATGAGAAGAAAATCCATCATCGTACTTTTCTTACGTGTAGTTGAGAAGAAAATATCTTTCATTGGTTCGTGATTGTGTGTGTATAAGCGTTCCTTGTTTGTGTTATTATTGCTATAGTACGTTTTAATTTCTTACTCCGTTTCTTCAGAAGTTTACTTTTACACAGAAATATGACTATTTGTTTAATGTTAAAAATATGTCATAAAATTGAAAAACATTTTCAGACTAAAAAAACATCTCAATATCATATTACATACTAAACATAAACCTAACAACATATTCCAATTTACTTCTCTTTCTCCTTTTATTAATTCAATTTTTTTTCCTGTTTGGAATGTTTTTAAGTATCTTCTTCAATATTTTAGAGCCAAATGCATTTTTAACTTTATACGTTGAAAGGAAAAACTATGCATTGTTATGGAATATTTTGAAATTCTTCAACATAAGGCAATACATTAAAAAGGAAGAAGTAGGTATATCTCATTAGCCAAAGATTTTATATTGATATTGAGTCCATTATTATTATTTTATTATTATCCATCTGAAACTTTTATTATTAATTACTTATTTTAGAAACATTTTCTATCTGAGAAGGTTTATATGTGCAATTTTCTATCTAAAATTTTTAGAAATATTTTTAAACATCAGGAAATATATTAAACATCTATAGTCTTACTACTTCACGAATTTATATTGATATCAGGTCATATTTCAATCTGAAAATGTGATCTTATTTTAAATTTAATACTTTAATATTTTATGAAAAATTTTCTCTCCACACATGAAAAAAGAAAAAGTTTAACTGCACGATACGAAGGGTATAATGTAAGACATTCCTTCAAGTGAGATGCCAGTTAAAAAAATTATAGAATGTTTTAGCAAATTAATTCTTTGATTATATAATTGCATGAAGATTACAACAGAGTTAAATTACATGGAATGCTTAACATTTATTACCATAATACTCAACTAAAATATTAGGTTCATAACGTCAAAAATCATTTCAAGGTTTGTAGTACCAAATCTGCTAAGTCAGTAATTTTGCAGTTTCTAGAAAATTTTCATAACTAAGAGTATTTAAAATTTCTATTTTCTAAAAAGTAAATTTTTCTTAAGCCGAAACGAACAATTATTTTACTTCTTTTTTCAAATTCAGAATCTCCTTGATTTTCAACCGATTTCCGTTCTGACTAACAGGTTGTAAGATCAATTGGTTGTAATTCGGATTTATACTTTTCAACACAAATTTTATGCAAACTACTTATAAAAAATACAAGTGAAATTCAAAAATTAAATCAATGCACTAATAATTATTGTATATTGCAGAAAAAATACATAACATATACTTAATTTTGCGCAGTCGAGGATCCAGGACGTCGATACGGGGGCACGTGCATCCCATTCCCTCCCGTCATAATTTCAAGTACATTCAATATAAAATATCTGAACAGGAAATGCCTACAAAATTGTTCCATCCAAATTTAAAAGTTTATTTTGTTATTTAATTTGAAAGTTACTTGTTTGTCCAAGCACAAAACCGAGTTATCTATCATATTGCAAATGTTTAGCACTCATTTCGAATGTGATTCTTGAGTTAATAATCAGTTTATTTTTAGATGAAGGACTAAATAAGTATGAATAATAAATGAAATAAATACAGTTAAGTCTATTGAACTTTTTAAAGGAAAAAAAAGCAAATTTGCTCCTTCTGTCGATTTATGCTCCCAATGACGATTTCATCTGAATTCTGTACTGATTGTACGTACTGATTTAAAAAAGGCAATCTAAAATAAGGTAACGTAAAAATAATAAATGATAAACGAAATTCCAAAAATTGTTTCAGCGAGAGCAATTCTGCTGATTTCTCCTATGATACGTAACATTATGCAAACCAAGAATTTTTTCTGCCTATAAATCTATGTTTACCTCACCAGACCCGTGTTTATGATCTTATGTCATATAGTGCGTAAGTTGAGAAATTGTTTATTCTTAAATTATATGTAATATAGTTATTAATTATTAGAACGAATAATAGTTCTGGAAGAGAGAATACTGATATAATAAGAATTAAAATGCTAAGTAGTGTTTCTGTATTATAATCATATAATTTAAAGTAAATAAAGAATTTGGCATAAAAATATCAAGTATTAATATTCACTATCAATTTCTTATTCATAAGTTTATTTGGTCCAAATATACTTGCATTATAACATCAAAACACTATTTAAGCCTTTAAGCAATCTCGTACATATACACACAGTACATGCTATAAAAAAATTAAATACTGTAAAATTTTAAAATACAATATTTTACATAATTCAATTATTAATTAGTAACCTAAGATATCAAGAGGGAAAACAATCTTTGCATCAATCATAGCGAAGAATTACAGTTCCATCCAAATACTTATCGATATTTTTTTATTTAATTTGTTCCATTGAATTTTTAAATGATTGCATTGCAATAATTCGCTTTCGTATCAATTGATAAATGTCTTTTTTTAATCAAATATATATCCTCATTCCTATAGATAACTCCTGTTCGTAAAAATGACATAAAAATGTTTCTTTTGCTTGTTTCAATACATTTGGACCAACAACGACAAAGTAGTTACTAAGTATTGGTTTCTTTAGCTGCATTTCTTCAGTCCGGTCACACAATGGACTGTAAATGATGACCTGAGAATCCTAGGGAATCCAGAGAACATAAAATTTACCGTGAAGCGAAAATAAGAGAGCTACAAACTATTATTTGTCGTAAGAACTCCGATACTACTGCCTTTATCCATCCTTCATTGGGGACGTGATGACAGGCTCTTATTATTTGTTCATTATTCAGCGGTCCTTGTTCCACTCTTTTTTTACTGACAAATCGTGTTACTTTTTATTTTTCTCATACCAAATTTTGATGCTTGATTCAGTTCTAGAAAAATTTTGATTAACAGCTGTAATAAAGTTTATAGACAGATTGAATTTTATACAGAATTTCCAGAAAGAACAGAAAACAAGAAGATATTCAATGCTTTTAAGGTTTTTTTTAATGTATGTAAAACGTTTAAACTAAACAGATTTTGGAGTATCTATATCATAAACAATATATATATATATATCTGTGTGAGTGTGTCGAACACTTTTTAAGTTCACACGACTTAACTCCCATGAAGAAATTTTTATTTCTCTGAAATAAATTCTGAACATTACATTTAAAAGGATTCAAAAATATTATTTTCAAAAAAGCATTAGGAATATTTTGCTCAGAAGTATGTAAGGATTTCAATTCGCTTATTGAACATTAGCATTCAGATTTTGTACATTGTCAGCGAGTTTGTTAATTATATACATATTAGTACAGTTTTTAAAAGCAATTTTTTGTGAAGTTAATGTTTTAAATCTTAACTATATCTTATTTCTCGAAAATAAACCGTATAAAATTTTTAATTAGAAATTGATGGAAAATTTTCAACATGTGTATCTGCATATCGAAATTTCTATATACTGATTTTTTTTTTCTGGAACTTTCAATTGCGATACATAGATGTTCGACTGACTGCATATATATATATATATATATATATATGCGTGCTTGTGTGTTTGTATGCATAACATTTGTGTTTTATTAAAATTGATTTGCATGCAAAGGCGATTAAATTATGTATTCAATTTATAAAAATATTTAGTTTTGTTATATATTTATATAAATATTTATTTCTGTTATATTTAGTTTTGTTATATTCATACCGGCTGAATTTTCTTATGTTCATACCGGCTGAATTTTCTTATGTTCATACCGGCTGTAGTATTGGGATCATTTAAAATGATCCCAATACTACAGCCGGTATGAATCCATATAAAGCAAAAAATATCTCATGCGGGGTAATTGGTTTTTGCAAAATAGTTTAAAAATTTATCAATTTTAGGAGATTTATGTTAAGAAGCAATGCTTACAATTATAATTACCAATCTTTAATTTATAATTTTACTAGTTTATCTTTTACCTATTGGAAGAAAAAAGCTGCTAACAAAACTAATAGTTGTCAATCAATAGTAAATATTAATAGGATAACAAAATTTATAAATTGGATGAGTATGTTATTCTTCATTGCACATGCCTTGATAGAATTTTTGTTAAAAAAATAGTAAGAAACGACTTAAAACACTCGAATCAAATTTTTTAATCATGACAAAAATTCGCTTTACGGTTTTACTTGGATTTGAACTGCTTTTATTTCCCGTCAATTTTCAAAATTATTGACCATACAGATATATTAAATAGCAAGTATATAATTAAATTAAATGATTAAGTTAGTACATTTTCCTTTCAAGCGTTTAACGTAACTGGGATGTTAATATATTTATTGACGTTCTTTAATTTTTAATTAAAGTTCGAATTTGCAATTTCACTATTTGAATTTAAGCAAAATTTCCCTCGTCCTAAAATGTGTTACATACTGTTGTATTGTAAAATGTGCTTCATATATTTTATCTTGGGTGATATGCGAAAAAAATATCATATTAGCGAAATTATTTATTAAAATACTTAGAGAAAATAAAACTATTTTCTGCAAAAATAATATAAAAGGTTTACTAACTTTAAATTTAGGTTATTTATATAATTTACCATTAGATGTTTCAATAAAATATTGATACTTTTGCACATATAATGCAACTTATTTTTCAATAACAGAATTGCAAAGATTTAAAAATAATTCTCTTTCTTTTTGCTAAAAAATTAAAAAATATTATATAAATTTCCTCATTTCCATTTTTAAAATATTAGACATTTTAAAATTCCTCTTCTTATATTTGAAAAGTATAGTAATCCCCAGGTTTACTTTCTTCAAATCCTTACTTTAATAATTTAATGAAACTCAAAAGGTAATGGAGAAATGAAAAACTTACCTCGTCATCAAACGGATCAGCTCCTGGTTCCCCCATTGTAATTTTTCACTTTATTTTTAAACCTGCATAAAATCGTCAAAAATTCGTTTTTTAACACACTTAAATATTCCCATAAATTAGTCACCGTTCAAATTTGCGCGCAAATTTTACAATCAATCGCAGTCAGGAGAAAAAACGACGTTATTTCTTAATTACACACAAAAACATCTACAAAATTTGTTTTAGAAAAAATTAAATTTCTGGCTATCAATTGGACCCATATAACCATTAAAATTTTAGGGAATGACAGACCAGCAAATTCAGATAATCGGCTTCGTAGCGCGGCTGTAATGCTTTGATTTCAAAATGCTTTCGTCTGTGGGAAGCACGGCTGATCGTCTCTGATTGGCTGAAACGAATTGCAGTAGCTTCCTTGGTAGAGACGGTAACATGCGCCCTCCAGTGTATATTCTCCGCACATTTTTTTTTTTATTATTGTCTCTTTTTTTTGTTGTTATGATTTGGAATCCTTAATGCTCTAAGCTTCAATGTTTTTGTTGCGATGCGAATGTAATTATTTGCTTTCTACAAATGTGCAAGCTTATGGAAAATTATATATTTATACAACGCGTTATGTATTTTATAATGATATCTTCATTCTTATTATCGATTTTTAGTTCGTTTCATTAAAGGTCTTGGAATTTAGAGGTGTGAAGAAGATTTGATTTAATTAATGAAAACTAATTGCTTCAATTAAGGAGTTCGTGAGAAAAGTTCTCTAGAAGTAGGAACCTTTTCATATGCTTATGAATGAAAAAAGAAAAAGAGAATGGAATATAAAATGAAAAAGTCCTTAATAAAAAGAAACGATAACATTAAATTTTAGCTATCGCACAAATGTTTTTATAGCCAGCTTAAAAAATAAAAAAAAAAAATCATATGTTATGATAGTTTTGACTATTTTCATTCAGATACAGAATATTTTAAGAAGTGCGTCAAGATATTGGTAAGATAGGGCTAGCTAATAATTATTGTAGTGATATTTTAAAACATAAAGCTTAATTTTTTTAGAATGATTTTAAATTAGTTTTTAAAACTTTTACATAAAATACACTTTGATATTTTGTTAACAATTATTAAGATATATGTAAAATGAATGAATATTCGAATATTAGAAGGATTTTCGGTTCTAAAATGAATTCAGTTTGAAATATATTAGTTATTAATATATATGGAAGAAATCACTTTATTGCGAAAACATCACATATCTATGTATTTAAAAAATCAAATACATTTACGATTAATTTTATTATAAAAGGGAAATAATTGGCTTTTAAAAAAATGTTTAATTAATTTTATAATAGAAAAAAAACATACTGTGAAGTAAACATATAATTTATGAATCTAAAAATTCTTGAACACTATTCATTCATAAAACATTAATAAATTAGTAGAAGCACTGTAAAAGGGAAATCACTTTTTGAATATCCTATTCTAAATTTAATTTTTTTTTCTCACTACATTGAGCATGATGTTATGTTATTGCTACAAATACATCAAAAAGCATATCGTAAAGCAAAATCAAATTAGGAAAAAAAAAAAGTCTTCAAATATACTTTGACGAAAATCGTTAGTAGTTCATTTTATATCAAGAAAAATTAAGTTTAGATATGTGATATTAAATAAAGTACATTTCAAAAGTTAATTTTATTTAGAGTAATCTGATGAAAAGAAATAGTCCTGAAAAAAGTAAAAAAATTATGTTTCTTTATGCAGTAAGTATTTCAATGAATTTACGAAAGACCCAATTGATTGATGAGTTGGACTTGAGCCAGATATAAGTGTTTGCTGACCAAACTGTTGCCACTGATCAACAACAAGTTTAAACACGTGGCAAAAGAAGCATTTACGGCTATCTGGAAGATAGTCAAAGAC
This sequence comes from Nephila pilipes, assembly GCA_019974015.1. Classification (NCBI taxonomy): domain Eukaryota; kingdom Metazoa; phylum Arthropoda; class Arachnida; order Araneae; family Nephilidae; genus Nephila; species Nephila pilipes. The sequence goes on from BMAW01037517.1 coordinate 716,815, forward strand.
ACGAAAATACATTTTCGCATAACTGCCCATATGCATCAACATGTGCTGGCGACAAAACTCTTCACTTAAACTGGTTTACTAAATTGTTAATTAAGCTTAACTTTATTCTTAACATAAACTTGGATGATTTCATAGTACTTAAAATCAATATACAATAATATACCGCCTATGCCCCATGACGGCTTCAAATAATATACGTCATGTATCGCACATGGTACACGTAGTCGATAAAGGATTAACTACGCCTTTCAGCTATCTTAAACACTATTATATCATTTTGGAGTGACATGGTTTTGATATGATGGATCCAATATAAAAAAGTGTTTTTCAACTGTTTTATTTCAACAGATCCGATATAAAAGAAGTGTAATGATAGGATATTTTATGAAAGGAAAGGACACATATTATATATTCAGGAAAAGAAAATACGCAGGTACCGTAATAAAAAAAAATAACATTCTGTTAAGTTGTATTTAATTAAGATCATTCACGCAGAATATCATTATTACATTATTTGATTTAGTAAATGCAATACTTAAGTAACTGCTGATGTACCATAATCCTTAATGAAATCCAGCCACCTGGGGGGGGGGGGAGGAATACTTCTAATTTAATTAAAACTCAATAGATACTTTGATGCTGAAAAACATTTTTTTCAAAACATTATCTTAATTTCTCAATACCAATGTCATGATAAAGATGCAGATGAGAAAGTTTAATTTTCGTTTAACTTTGTTGCCAAGAAAAAATAAACTTTGAAATGGAAAATGTTCCCACGTAAAATTTTTTACAGTTATAGATGTATCATATTCTAACCCAGTTTAAGTATTTACATTCAGCAGAAAACTTTTAAGCTATTTAATTTTCTTTGTTTTGCTTGTACAAGCTTTTAAAAATTGTAATAATACAATTACTGAAAAGTATTATGTGTTCGTAAAATGTTTTCTCTAACAGTAAGTAATATATTTAGGGAGTAAAATAAAATAATAATATACTTTTGTTTCTATGTCTGATAATATAAAAAAAAAACTCAACTGTCATCTGAAAAAAAATAAAATTACTCGTAAATTAACATTGGGTGTCCCGTGTAGACACATTTAGAATGATCATTATAAGACGGAAGTGATCAAATTTTTTTTATAAATTTAAGGTTGGGTTTTCATTGAATTTGATTGAATACATGCTTCATATGTATGTAAGCCGAGATGACTTAGGATCAAAATGAGTCAAGAAATTTATACTCACTGAAGGATTTGAGAAGGATTCGTATTTAAAAGAAGTAGCACTGTATTTATCCTTAAATGTGTTCACAAAAACATTCTTTTTCTATTTCATATAAAAGTTTTTTTAAAAATATTTCGTATTCCTTGTGTTTTTATAGGACATTTTAGTTCTTTTGTAACCATTACAATACAAATTTAAGTGATTTGTTGAGAGGTCCTACCTTTTTGTCAGTGCTATAAAATGGTGGAATTCATTTAAAACTCATAATTGACACATAGTTTTTAAATACGGTTTAACATGACATTTACATTGACAAGTATTATGATCTACATAAAAGTGAAACAAATTAGAGTAATTTTCGTAGTGTTTCCTCTTACTCCACGCCTTTCAAAGAGATTCCTTGTGTTTGATTAAATCTTATTCGTTAACGATGGTCAAAAGTCATACTGAATTGGATAAAAGAAATGTCTTCTGGCTTTATTTCTGCCTTTCCATAATTCCCTGTTTATTTCAAAAATGGTTACTTATATTTATCTTAGAGGGCGTAAAGTTGCAGAAGTACAGGAAATCAAGCAATGTAAGTTTTCCATTTTTAAAGAAACATTTTGTAAGAGATTAGTCTTTTTGATTTCTTACATTTTTTGTTCATTTTCATTAATTCAATTCATTATATTTTACTTTTTAGAACTTAGTATTTATCAGTTTCAGTTTCAATTTGATTGAAGTAAAATTATATTTCACCTACAATACTTTACGTACATAATAAAACGATGTAAGGGTATTTTTGTTGTTTTTTCATGGAATAAAAATGCCCTTCAATTTCCTATAAGATAAAAAAATACATTAAATTATGCGTTTTTGAAACTCTATCATTGAATAAAAATGCTATTCAATTTCTTGTTAGATAAAAACGCAATCCATTTCATCTATTGAGATTGACTTGCGTGTTTCTATCATCAAAGAAGAAAAACGAAGGAAAATGGAAATAATAATAAAGGAATTTATTTACAACGGGAAAAGTACAGTGGAATCAAATAAATCCTAATATTTTCCTGAAATTTCTGTTAATTTATTTATTTTCATCCATCTTGTTTGAATTAAGTTTATAGCTGAAATAAAGATGAACAATTTTTATTGAACTTACTTTTAGTCCAATTCTTAAAAATTGAAATGAAATTTTAAAAATATAGCAAAATTTTGGGTGCAGATTTGAAAGTAAGTTGTACAATAAAACATTTACTTGTGATAATTGAGGAAAAGACTATAATTAATCTTTGAAAATATAAAAATACAAAAGAATTCATAGTGTTCTGTCAAGAAAAAAAGAGGATAAAATTTTCCCAATATTTTTTATATGTTATATATTTTTACCTTAATGAATTCATTATGGAACTTAATAAACGTATGAATTATACAATATTTTAAATTTTTTTATTTTGAGGTTATGCTTTTTCATTCTATTCTTAAGAGTAACTTATTTTTCATTTTTGTGATAATACAGAATAAGTAATGAAATCGTTTTAATTTATATAAGTGTATTATTTTTTTAAAAAAATGATTAAATTTTTTATGAATAATTTTGAAAGATACAAAACTTTAACGCTCTAATTTAGTTATATATATATATATATATATATATATATATATAAATCATCACTAAATATATAAATATTATTTTATTTCTGTTTTTCTTTGAGGCCTAAAATGTTATTGTGAAATACCTTACATTCATTAAGGATTAATACAGTGAAATTCATTCTGGTAAATAATACTGAAAAAAAGTCATTCTTTACAATGTCCACGTTACTTGATTATGTGACCATCCCTCCAAAATGAGTTTGGCATTACGTAAATGTAATAGTAATTTGTATATAAATATATTACTCCTGAAAATTGGAAAGAATAAAAATAAGAGCTCAGATTTGAATGAATTGTTTCTCAGTACTTCACTTTTAAACATTTCAAGACTCTTAATTTTACATTAGTATTTATTCCTTTCTAAAACATTCGTATTACGGTTTCAATTTTTAATCAAGATTTATTTTCATTTCTTATGCAAAACAACTTCATTTGCAAAACCAATCAACCTAATAAAGTAACTAACCTCGCTTTCAAGCTTTTTAGTTTAATCCAAAAGCTTTAATACTTACGTGCAAAAGCCATTCATTGCATATTGGTGGGTTAAAACAATCATTATTAATACCGACTGACGTAACAGCAGCTAATTCATTATTCCAAAACCAAAATTTCACCTCTGATTGTAGAGGCTAATCGCAAAGGCTGATGATAATGGCTTCTGTGCAGTAAGAGACTAATTTGTGGCTCTCGTTCTACATGGTTTAATTAAAAATGAGATTTATTCAATTGGGATGAATTAGGAAAGGTATCGCCTTAAAGAAATCAGTAATAAATATAAGATAATGGGAATGTTCAATTTGCATATCAAGGAAAGTAAAAAAAGATAAAAATTATTAATCGCAATTTTCTAATTAAATCATGCATAAACATGACTTTAATTGGACCGGCAGTTCTAAATAGATACGTATTTCATTAATTTATTACATTAAAATCATATTAGAGATGCGCATTGGATAGTTTGCGTATATTTCATTCGAAGATTATAAATAAAGTGTAATGTAAGTAAGTATTACTCACAATTAAAATGAACGAATAATCAAGTATTAAGTATTTAAAATAGATTACAGATAAATTGTATCCATTAGTTATTTTCCTGACTTAGCATACTAGAAGTATATTAATTAATAAGAACTATTTATATGTAACGATTTAATAGAGCCGTAATCGAGTTATTGTACATACGTAATATGAGGTCATTTAGTCACCCCTAATTACACACTAAAAGATTTCTTTTGTCAAACGAAATTACAATTTTGACTACTACAACTTATATATAATTTATAATGATAAGCAAAAGAATGGTTTGTACAAATACCTGTTAAATTCTTAAAATTCTTCAACACACTTAATTTATATATGGAGAGAAATGTTGAAATCTGAATTAAAGTAATGCGAGGGATAACGGATAAGTAATGCCTCTGTAATCAATTTTTTTTTATTTGCTACCCAATTTTGGAAACTCTTGAAGAATCTTAAGACCTGATATGTACCCTGTAGATACTTTATTTATTTTTTTTACTCCCAAGTATCACTGGACGAAACTGACAAAATAGTGACTGACATGGAGATGAGTTTGAAAATTCAAACATTATTATACTAATCCTTACACCTTGAGACTTTCACATTGTTTCTAAGATGAAAGAGTACTTTCTTTCTGAAGGTAAGAGGAAAAGTGCTATTAAACCCTGTTGTCGACAACAACAACTGAAGTACAATTCTGATGGGTTGCCCAACTAATCACGCTTTGGCTCAAGTGCACAGATTGACATAAAGAGAATGACAAAAAGGGAGCAGTTCCTTGCATTCAGAATACATGTAGCTTATAGTTGCAACGCGAAGTGTGATGACAGGATAACAAGTAAGAAAGTTCGATTACGGTGGAATTACTTTTCGGTTAAGGCTCACAAATAGTTACAACAACGAATAGTAAAAAGGTTATTTGTCTTGAAATAAAATGATATTAACAGGTTATAGTTAAATATGATTATTTAAAAGTTTGTAATAATATTAAAAAATCTTTTTCCCCCTTCATCTCTTACAGTTTACTGTTGTAACATATGTAAAAATACTTCGTTAAAGTTGATTTCAGAAAATGGACCCCTATCAGACCAAACCATATATGATGACACATATACCTTAGTAGCTTCGAAGAAGAATTGTTATTCTTAGCCTACTAAAACTTACTTCATATTAAAATTGTCTTGATTTTCTTTTAGTTTCATATACCATGGGTGAATTGATAAAAGTACCTTTGAAAAAGGAATAGTCTCTTTATGGTTACACATTATATCTCTGACATTTTTTAAATAATTTTACTTAAAATTGCTAAGAAATGTATATTTCAGAAAATGCATATCCTTCCCCCAACAACTCTCCTTCATGAAAGGGTCTATTTTATCAATAGATGTTTGTTGAAAGAAACGATTTGGTGTGTTCTGGATTTGAAACTCCCTTCTAACTATAGATCCTCTTCAGAAAAAAAATTGTGGTAGTAAATGTGTTATATATATTAAATTGAAATAGACTTCAAAGTATCCAAGTCGTTAAAGTAAGGATCATAGATGCACAACCGTCATATCTTGACCGTGTATGGTAAATAATAAATACTTCGCGAATGATCCATTGTTAACTCTACAATTACTTCAATTTTGATCATTATGTCTACATCTTTCATCTTTTAGGTTTTACTCTTCCGGTTTCTCAATTCATTCTTCACACATATCCTAAATTTAAAATAGTTTTTAAAGTCAGACAAGAAGATTCTTCCATTATCTATAACCATGAAAACTTATTTATAGTTATAGTTAACGCCTTTTACCTTTATAATTAGCATCCAATCATCTTACAACAAACGCGTCTTCTTTGACGATCGGTTTTGTTAAAAAAATATATTAAATACTGATATCATTCTTTATAACGAGTTACTACAGTCTAAACTTAATTTAACATGCATCACTGCAATTTGGAACACATTTTTTTCAGATACTCTAATATTAATATAAATCCTAATAGTTAAAATATGCATATTCTTGTATTAAATTGCACTTCTTAATTGCTTAGGTGAAACATTTTGCAAGAAGCAAAAATATCTATTTGTTACTGGAGAGCAAAATATGACACGTATTTTATAAATAAAAAAATAAACCGATTTAAATATAAGTGCAATATTAAACGAAGTGTAGTATTTCTATGTTTCAGGGAAATCGAAATATGATGTTAAAATCGAAGGCATTCTTCTGCTTGAAAATGTGTATAGTTATGCTCCAAATCAAAGTAGCCTCATAATAAAATGTTAATAACTTCACATTTTTTGTTATTAGAAATATGATTTCTCATAAGTGTGACTTCATACTTTCTATTATTAGAAAGTTGTAAGTTCTAATCCAAATCAAGGTACACAGCATAATTAATCTTACTCACGAGGTTTATTCTCTTCAAACTAAATAAAATGCGTGAGTTAAAATATTTTTATTTATTTTAACAGACCTCGGCTACTTAATAATGATAAATAAATAAATTTAATTTAATAATTTTATTTCCACTATGTTTTCATACTAATTAATTCTTTAGCGTTCCTCAAAAATAATTTCCTACTTTAATTCACAAATATTTTTGGCGAATTTCTAAAATTCCATTTTTAAAGTTACAGAACATCCCAGAAAACGATATTTAACTATTTCTCTAGTAATCGAAATCGCGAATGCAAGCTAATTTGAATTTATTGTCTTTTAATTAAAACAGTTCTTCGAGAAACATTACAATCTTTAATTATCGCTTCGCGTTTGTTGCATTTTTTTCATTCTCGCTATATTAAACATTTCATATGAGGTTGCGTATGTTATTAAACTTCCTTCCTAACCTTCGAATATTCTTTTTGTTTCAAGAAGTTATTACAACAAAAGGAATCAGTGAAGTCTGTTTTAAATATATTAAATGCAATGTAGAAGAAAGGAAAAACGAAAAATGTCAGAATTCACGTAGGAAATGAACACTTGAGTTACGACCAATTTAAGTCAGAATGAGTGTGAGTGAAAGTTGATATGCATGCTACAAGAACTAACTATAGCTAAGCTGTACCAAACAATGTGTATCTGTGATCTAGACGCTTAGCAAAATAGATGGAAAAGAAGAAAAAAAAACAAATTTGAAGGAAAAATACCAGCTTCAATTTAAATAACATCACATTATTTTTATTTTCGTTCTATTGAACAAGCTCATCTTCAACGAAAAATTATATTCAAGAAAAAAATTAATAGTTTTTCTCAAGGTTACTTAATAAAAATTAGAAATTCATAACTCGTATCTCTCGGATGTTATTTCGATATAATCATTCATTTTACGTCTTTACCATTTGAGATATAACTAGAATGCGATTTACTTTTTAAGGTAGTCTTTAAATTTATGCTGAAAAACTAAAGAAAAAATGAATAATGTAACTGTTTTTTAAATTTAAATAATGCATATTTCCCGTGCATGTTTCTTAAGTAACTGTTTGATAAAAAGAGACCAGTAAGGAAGGAACTATAGTAATTTCGGTAATCCAATAGATATTAGATCACAGAATTGCAGGATAGCTAAATATGCTGGATTACTGAAAAAACACTAATAATAACGCCTTTAAACAGCAAAAGCCTTATATTATATTATAAATTTAATAAATTATATATAGAACATTTAAAACTGCAAACAATGGACCGTTTCCCATATTGATAGCTAACATTATTCTATTGAAGTAGAAAAGATAAAATAACGTCTTTAAAGCTTGTCTCTGTGTGTAAAACGGTGTGGAAGGTCGGAAAGGCAAAGTGTCGGATTTTAGAGGGAGTGCTGTATTTTTGTATACCTCCTTATTAAGATAGACCTTATCATAAGTACGTAAATTATTACCCCCAAATCAAGCCAAGTATTCAAAATTGCGGCATCTTAAAGATGACGTTAGGAACAGTTTTAAAAAAAATCATCATTTTTTTATATTTATTTTGAAAAGGATTTTTGTTCTTTTTAGTAATTCATTGAAATAATATTATTTGATTATCGAATGCAATCAAACTACATTAAGCCTTCAGTGCTTATTTTTGCGCATATAAACAATTAACATGCAGAGTTACGCATTGGGATATATATCACAAACTTAAATTTTCAGAAACAAATTTATGTTTAATTCCAGAATTAAAACTTTTTATGCTCATTTTGATACTGTAAAGATTTTCATTTCTACAAATGATTAACACTGATAATGTGAAGACTGATTAGAATTCAAGAAATTTTAAAATAAATATGCATTATTATTAAAATATTGCAAAAGATTTGATTTTATGATTTAACTTCTTTTTATCAGATTTTATTAAGCTATACAACAATTTGATTAATCGATAAGTTTTTATAAAATTGAAAACTGTATACTGCAACTTTATTTGACTTCGAAAAAGCTTAGCGTAGAAAAATCTTATTAAATATATTGTACCATAACTTTTCTATATTTAACTATTTCACTTTAACTAACACAAAATCCATAAATAATTTTTCCTGATGAACATTAGTAAAAGGCTTTTGTATTAAGATATTGTTTGTTCTACGTCTATTTCTCCTAAATATAAGTCAGACACGTACACCTAAGCATAATCCAATACATAAATTGCGGAATATATTTCCTGTGCTTTCGTTTTCTAAAAACATGCTGAGCGTGGAATGGTATATACTAATTCCTTTTAATTTTATTTAATATTTTCTGATGAATAATTTTGAGAGAACAGAAACCCTTGATGAATACCCT
>BMAW01037517.1:725459-737806 GCA_019974015.1 Nephila pilipes
ATATATATATATATATATATATATATATATATATATATATATATATAAACTATGCGAGGCTTTTACATTTGTTTCATAGTCCTAAAAAATTGATGTATTTTCTACTTGACGTATCTTCTTCGTATATGTAAGAGAGAAAACGTGTTAAATTGTTAAATTTTTAATTAATTGGATTCTTAAAATCCTTATATGATATTAAATTTGTGAAAAGAATAAACATGCTTGACGTTAAGACTTTTTGTGAATGTCAATAAATATTACAACTTGAATGCAGATCATCTTTAAGGATTTGCAAATAAAATAATCAGATTAGATGCTTAGGTCCTATGAAAAATTTTAGCTATCTCTACAATAAGGAAAACTATTTGATACTAAATCAAAAACTGAACAAGTATATATTGAAGCAAGCTCTAAGATTTCTTCCAAAATTTTTTCATTGGAAGGTTATTCAACTGACCATTTTTAATAACTGAAAAGGTTGGGTATGGTATTTAACATGAGAAATGATCTACCTTTAAATTATGACAGAAACGTTGAGTTAATAAAACAAATCTATTGGATTTTATAATACTAAGAATAGACACTAAACTAATAAAATATCCTAAAATGAAATAAAAAAAAAAGAGTGGCGAAAGAAGTTTCTAGAGTAATGATCCAAGCGAATGCCCGAATGCATCTGATCGAAATATTCTGACCACCGTTATTCTTTATATATTACAACAAATGCAATAAAAGTTTGTATTCATGAAGGAAAGAAAATTTTATGTAAACGGATGAAGATTGTAACGATCGCCGCTTTCATAGACGAATATTTTTCCAGTGTTCCCTTAATATCATGAAAGAATACAGCTTAGTAATAATATGTAAAGAAGAATAAATATAATCACTCAAAGCTAAAATACAAAAACATTGAAGGACTTATTTATTTAATTCCTATACAATAAAATATTAAAATTGATCATTGTAAAAATATTTAGTGAACTAGACACTCTACTCGATAAACGTTTTAATCAGATACACATTTCTTATATTAATATGTTTTTTACTCGTTTATAGACTAGGAAAGAAAAATGAAATCATAAAATATCTTATATGATATCAAAATAAAGTATACATTTTAATGACTAAAAGTATTCATGAGGTAATTCTTAACCGAAGTAGCGATTGTAGCTTTTATCATTTTGAATTAATAAAATATTTTTTTGAAAAATTATACTTCAATGACGAACGTCTTAAGCAAAAAAACAAAACAGATTCCTTTGTTCTTTATTGACATTTTTGTGCTGCGCACGCGCTAGCACACGCACACACACATATTTATGTATCATAGATTTAGGTGATTTTAATAAAGTTATTTTGGCTAATTTATGAAGAATTAAAAAATAAAATTTATTAATCTTTTGAAAAGTACAAACTTATTATTGACCTTGCACTAAAAGAAGAGTGTATCAGTTAAAAAGATAAAAACTGTAAAACAATTTAAAGATATATCTTCAGAGGGTCATGCAAGAGGGTCTAGTTATTATTTATCAACGTTTAATTGAATACAAATTTAAAAATAATAATAATTTCAGATTATTTAGAGATAGATAGTCTTATAGTATTACAAATTAATTTTAATATAGATATTGCACCCTTTTTATCCTTTTATCCTTCATATTTAAATCTGATTAAAAGAAATATAATTCTCATGAAACAGTTTTTTTAGATGTTGATTTAAAAATAATCAATAATGGTATTCTTAGTAATATTCATGTCCAGAGGCATAATTATTATTCCCATATAATTAAGTGCCTTTTTTATAGTAATTTTTTATTGTCTTATAATTTTTAGAGATGCATTATACAACTATTTACTGAGAAACATCTAACTAATTAATTTACCCATCAGTTTCTAAAATTAATAAAATTATTTCTATATTACCTGTGCGAAGTTGATTATCCTTTTAATTTTTAAAAAAGAAAATTAAAATGTACAAATTATAAATGTGACTGCATATATATATATATATATATATATATATATATATATTCTCTTTTATTATTATTTAATTTTTCTATTATTTTTTTTTGTTCTTGGCTGCATATTGATCCAACTTTCTCTTTTTCGCTCTTTATGTTTTTTCAATTTAATTATTTTTAATTGTTTCTTTTTGAATTAATAGATTTCTTTCACTGTAGATGGTAACACATTTTTAGTTTTGCTTTCGATCTATCTTTCATTTTCTTAAAGACGTTTTTTATTAGCTATAATGCTTCGCATTTTAAATGTGTTAAATTTTTTTCAATATATTTTTATAATTTTTTGTTAAATAGTTTTAAGCAAATAATTTTTTTTTATTTCTTTAAACTAGTCAATAAGTTTTTACTTTGACGGTGAATACTTCCTTGGAGTAAGTATGTATGTATTCGTATGGAATTTCATAGCATTTTATATATTTGAAATGTTTTTAATAATAATTTTATTTTATTTCAATTTGGTAAAAAAATTTCGCATAATGTAATTTCTTCCTTTCTACTGTTTTTTTTTTTTTTCTTATTTAAAAATGTTCAACATTTTATTTATGATGACATGTTTGGTAATTATTTTATATTATATTAATTTTTAGATTGCTTATATTCCTGTTTATTTTTTATTTCATCAATATCACTCTGTTAAGGCTTATAGTTTGTGTTTCAATGTTTTAGAAAATTATTTATATAAAGTTAGTTTTTTGTAGTGAAATTGTAGATATCTAATATGTTTACCTCCTTTTCCTGTGGTTGAATTTCTGAATTAAATGAATTTTGTTTGGTTACCATTTTTTTTTTTTTTGATAATGTAAACCATTGAATTATGCTGGTGTGATGAGTAATTACTGGCATAATTAAACACACATTTTTTTCGTTTCAAAGTTTAGAAAAGTAAAAAATTACATTACATCCATCGTTCTAAATTTTGCTTTGTTACATATAGTTTGGTTCTTTAATAATTTGTTTGGAATTTTGGTAATTGTAAATTTTAAATTGTTTAATTGTTTTCTAATTAAATAAACAAAATTTCATTTGATTTACATAAGTATTAATTTAATTATTAGTGATTTCTTTACAAAATATCTTATTTTTTTCTATTTGCGTTTTGCTTATTAAGGATATTCTTAGATTTTTATATGTTGTAAAATGTACACTGTTTATATATATATATATATATATATATATATATATATATATATATATATATATAAATAATTTATGATTTCCTTATGTTAAATATTTCTTATCTTTTTTATTTTAAGACATACCAAGAAAACGCAAAAATTTCAAATAGTTGAGAAGAATACTTTATTTAGAAACTAGTTCGAGTCATATTTTAAAATTTCATTTCTAAATTGCATTTTTGGCACATAGAATATCAATAGTAGCAACTCAAATTTGATTTAACCATTCGGAAAAAACTTTCTTCTATAAATTATTGATAAAATATTCAAAATTGTGACCTCATTCGATCTAGTTTGAGTAAGATATTGAATTTTTCTAGGTTTTGTAAAATTAATATTTTCTTACAAAAAACTTGTTTGGCTAATATTTTTAAATAAAAAAATTATTAAGAATCTTTTTTCTCAAGAAATAAATATATTTAAAGCTCTAAGTTTCATTTTTAATCTCTTATATTCATGAATGACTTTTTGAAAGAGAATGTGAATCTCTTATTAATAAAAATTCCTCGAATTGGCTACTTTTCATTAATTAGTATAGATCATCATAGTTAATTTATAGGAACGTATCAAGTTCCTTAAATTCTTAAAATGTGAATTATTTTCATGTGATGTTTTTAATAAACATATATTTGTTTTATACTACCAAAACTTTTATACAATTTGCAATATTTTTCGAAGCATTACGAAAATATTTTTGAAATTCTTTATCATGTTTCTTTAATCTAAAAAAATTATAGTGTTTTTATAAACAAAATTTTAAGAGATATTTCTGTCTTTTTTCATATTTAAATTTCTCGAAAAAGAAAACTTTATGTGTATTTAGCTATACAAAATATTCTATAATATGCATAATATGTAATTTTATTCTTTTTGTTAAGAAAAGTCTCTTAGGTCACCATTTTTTTCTACTTGTCACTTTAGTTATACTTTTTCAGCTTTGTATACCGTGGTCGTTGTGTATTATTTTCCAAATTCTATTTTAGTATCTTTTTGTTACTGAAGTGAAAATATATAAATATCCACCTTTTCCTATTCAAAAGGTAGTTTCTGTTCAATACATATATTTTATTCATTTAATCCGATTATGATCAATAAGAACTATACTGAGATACAAAAATAGACATATAATTTATTATTAAACTAATCATGATATTCAAATTTTGATATGTTATATTTTGTCCAGTGCTATGGATTTAATATTTTAATATTTATATGTAATGAGTGCAATTGAAATCATGTCAAGTGTTTCTGCCAGTTCACAGAATTTTTAAAGTACGCAAAATAAAGATAAAAAATGAAAATACTCAATTGAACCATTTTTCCAGAATACTCAAGTATAAAATGGCCAAAAATTAAGGCTAAAAAAGAACGCATATTATTTTGGCTCATTAATTTGTGTGTTATAGTATTCAGGTCATTCTGCATCACTAATTGTGATGCAGAATCTTAATTAGATTAATGCTATACGAGAATTATTCATGTCCATGTACATATTAAAAGTCAGTACGCTTGTATTTTTATAGATATTATTGTTTTATTATATTATCTATATCTTTTTCATTTGAAATAGGGTGAAAAATTTGTATTTTTTGTATTTCTTATATTTGCGTTAGTTTCTAAAACAATTTAAGATTTGTGATGGAAGATATGAATCCTTCTGATTGTTCCCTGTTTTGAAAATATGAGTCCCTGGTATATTTCAAAAATTGAAATTTATTTTCACTTAAGATATTAGGAAAATTGTTTAATGAATTTAGAAAAATTGTATATGGATAATAAAAATATTTTAACGTGTTAATGAAACTCCATTTTGGCAAAACTTTTGTTTCAAATATGGCGGGTTTCTTATATATGGATAGTGTTATAGATAATAAAAATTCCTGAAAACTCAAATCAACATAATCTGCAACACCGCAAACTTCAGATCTATATCCAATGTTTTCTGTTTTTCTGTAGGAGAAGAACGTGCTAATCGGCCCTTCACTAATCGGCGTTTCTATAACCAAAAATTTGAATTGTAGAGACAATGATTCAATTAAAGGTAAAAGTAACTACGTAATAAGGATAATTAATTAGTTTACGCATTTGTTTGTGATGTAACATGCAAGAGAAAGGAGGAATTTAATAATATCTATGATGATTACCTTTTTATGTCTTAAAATAAAAAAAATATATATTGTTGGAACTTTTTTTCCGTAACTTTTTGCTTAAAAAGCAAGGTATGTCCTTGAACACGAGGTGCCTCTGCACATATTAAAGCACAAAATACTCTCGTGTATAGCAGCTAGGGTTTGAAAAACATTGTTTTTTTTTTCATATATGAGACTTTTTCTTTTAGGAACTGCGATATAGATATAATATTAGTTCGAGAAATCAGAAACGGATGTTATAGTTTTCGTTATTTATCACCCCCCCCCCCGAAAAAAAAAGAGGTACTTGTCATTTTTTTACATCAGATTAGATTTGATGAAAAACACATTTCTTTTTTTTATTATTATTTTTTTCTTTCTTTAAGGAAATCCAAAAAAATATGCAAAGATGTTTTTGATGAAATTAGAATCACTTTTAATCTGGCATAAGGTTCGGATTTTTATTTATTATAAAATTAAGAACAATAGAAAAAATATGTATTCCAAAATAAGTTCAGCAGGGGAATTATTATAATGAAACTCTAAGATATTAATTACTCTTAAACATTTCTAAAATATAGAGATTAACTTTTAAGTGTTAGAAGAAAGAAAGCGATTACGATTACTAATAAATAAGAATTGAAAACCTAATTGACATTTGCTCTTTACAAATTCTTTTTAAATGTCATTCCAGATATTTTCCCCGAATGTATTCAAAGTCTAAATGATAATAATGAAGAATATTTCAGTAAGAATACATATGTTTCTCATGCTCGTTGCAAAAATAAAACTACATTTTAAAATTTAGTCCGCAATAATTATCCTCTGAAAACAAATGATGAAATTTCTGTGAAACAATTTGAAAAAAAAAATTAAAATGTCATTCAATATAACATCTGTTATATAGAGCGAATATCGTTGAATATATACAATGAAATGTATTTAGTAAGATAATTCCTAATTTATGTGATTAATTATACTCTGCTTTGGGAGAGATGGTCCGAGAAGATTTGGTCACAAGTATAAAAATAAGCAGAATTTTTTTTTAGTGGATCATTAATAATTTAGAAGAAAAGAATCCACGTCGTAAAAAATAAATTTAAGTTTTTTCACATGATATTGAAAAATTGTTTCGCATGCAGATGTTGAAAGTTTACTTAAAAATATTTTTTTAATTATATCTTTTATAGAATATTATGATCAAATTTGAAAAAAGGCCTCTTAAATTTGCTATTACAATTATACGTTCAGTCTGTTGTTTACAAATAAACTTTATTATGTTTTGCAATGTAAGGTAACTTTTATTGTTTTTAAAATAAATACTATAAAATATTTTAAATTCGGATACTGAATAAGAAAACCGATAATTTTTGATCAATGGCTCAACTTATGTTCTATTATTTACATTTAACATCTGTAATCAAGTAATTTACGAAACATGTGTTATCTTCAAATTTATATTACTTTCATTTCCCAAAATGCGAGAAACTATCAGGACAATATTAAACAACATTTGGAACAAAGTTAATTTGAGTAGATAATAAATTTCTTATAAAATTTCAATTCTTCTTAAATTCTATACGTTACGTGTATTGTCCTGAAGGCACGTTCAAATTCGTCTAATGATTTAATAAATCAAACTATATTATTCAATTTACACATTCAACTTTAACAGTAACTTGTAACTTAAAGGAAACAACAACGGTAATATCTTTAACAAAAATCAAAATATTTCTTTTCCTTGCCACTCTCGAAAACTAATAATACAAAGATAATATAATACTTTAGATTTAGCCACTTATGCGATGGTAAGTTGGTGTCAACTAATATATTTTAAGGCCCCATAATAAGGTAGTTCTGTTTCTCTTGATCACGTAAATGTAGTGCCGTATGTTAATGAAGAATAAATATTTATAAAGTTTATTTGCGTAAGTTTTATTGCTGATTAATGCTTTTCTGTGAATTGGATAAAATGGTCAAACGTAATTCACTTAAGTTTTTCGTTTTTAATTTCTAGCTTTCACATAGAGATATTTTATAAAATGAGAGTAAATTTGCAGTTTTGAAACATTTTGGTCGTAATAGGCAAATGCCTGAGGTATCTCTTTCATTACATAACTAATTCATCGTTCAGCAACCATTAATAATAGAATAAAGAATACATATATACAATTCAGCATTCCTGAACTAGTTCAAATGCAGAGTTATAATGCATGCATGTTAATGATCTTTTTTGTCGCAAAATTAAATGATCAGCATACATATGTTTTGATATATTATTAACTTTTTAGAATTAGCGTACAGCTTTCAAACAAAAAGCTCTAGTTATTCTAAGAAATAAAATAATAATAAATTAAAAAGCTACTTTTCTGATATTTCATTCATGATTTTGAAATTGTAGAATAGTTTATTGAATAATATTTTTAAATTCTGTTTGATTAATTATTTTGTTTTTAGAAATTGATTTCTATAAAAATAATGACTATATCATTCTTTTTTCTTTATCTAATCAAAACTTTTTGGCAGCTTATTTTATGCGAATAACAGTTGTTTTTAGAATTTAATACAATGTGGCTTTTTTTATAACAATACATTAAAGAAGAAACATTTTTCATAAAATAATTCATTTATTATTTAATTTTTAAATAATTACATTTATTATGGTAAAAAACGTGGAATTACTCAACAAATATTAAAAATAATAGCGTCAAAAAGAAAAAAATAATTTTTACATTCAACAAATATAAACTTCACGTTTGAAAGTTTGATGTTAGTAAAATAACGTTTTATTTTATAAAGCAGACAAAATTACAAAGCAACAAAAAAAAGTAAAACAGTTTTCGGTCCTGTAAAATATAAAGTAAATTGATTTTAAAAAAATTATTTAACTATTCATGCATTTTAATTAAACTGTTTATACGATTGTACCATAAGAGTTTAAGATTCCTCTAAAATTGTTATAAACCACAAATAAATTCTTCATTTGCCTCATCAATACTGATTTAATTACTTAATATACTTAGTTTCATCAATATAAATTTATGCTAATAATTTATGTTTATTGATTGGCAATTTCTTTGAGCCTCACGTGTAATAATAATTGAAAAAGAACAAGAGTAATAAACATTCTAATTTTTGTTTTATTTTTTGACGTTATTGTATGGTAAAAATATAAGTTATTGGTGATACACTAGTTTAAGATAAATAAGGCGCTGCTAAAATTGTCAGATTGTACCAAAGAAATTCATTTGTACAATATAAATACCATAATTATTTTTAATTTACATACTAAAGTGAAATATAATTTTTTCTTCTTTATTTCTATTAAATTGTAAACATGTAGAAACCTCCAGAGAACACATATTTACTGAATAATATTTGTAGAACCATTTCACAATTCATTAAACATTATAATTTTAATTTTAATTATTTTAGTATCTTTGCATTTTTTTGATGATTTAACATATTTTAAATTTTTATTATAGTAAATGAATGTAATGTTTCTTTCAAGGCTACTTTTAAATACTCAATGATCAGGATCATTAACATTTTTTTCCTTGCTTTTTTTAAATGTGTGGTAAATATTTCGTATTTTTGTATGAAAATAGGGTGTTGGATGATATAACTACTAAAATATTAATAAGTAAAAGTTTATTTTTCATTTAAAAGAAATTTTAAAGCAATATATTTAAAATTAAAAGTTTAGGTTAAACATTTTATTTTACCTATTACAAAGACTACTTATGTAGCTCGTAGTAGTTTCACAGTAGGAAACTGGGAAATATATAACAGTAAATATAAACTAAATTTAATAATTTATGGGGTAGCATTGAATGAGAATGATGTCACAATCATACCATATGGTTCAATAAATGAAGACCTCTGTCTCAAAAATACAATGAAAAAATAAATACTTTTTAAAATTTTATACAATTTCCATCCATGAATATTTAAAATCCATTTGATAAAATCCCTCCATAACTCACACGTCTGAAACATAAGGCCGTAATGATAAATTCCCTAGCAACCGTCATCGAAGTTTATTTTTCCCCATCGCTTCCAACGATCTTGCCCAGCGATCGAAGAGTATTCCTGCGAAAGAGCGGCGAAAATTGCCGCTTTTCCCTCAAAACAATGCAAGAAAAATTTCCCCAACTGTGTCCTAGAACCATTATCTGACGATATCGACGCAACAAAAACCTCTTTTCCGTCTCTACGCCACCATCAACAACCATTCTTTAAAGCCATCTGGCTGGAAACTGAAGAGAATGAAGCGCACTTTCTTTTACTCAAAAGAAACGGGCAAAAAAATCAGAAAATGTCTGTTCTAGACAATGTATCATCTAACATCATTATCGTAATGTATTATGGGATAGTTACCGTACAAATGTCATCGATTTACTTGGTGTTAGGTTAGGATTGTTTTGTAGTGGATGTAGTACTTCTAGTAAACAAAACGCTATTACAGTTTCTTTTTGGACAAAGAAAGGTTGAGCATTTTTTCTATATATAATATATTATGTCTCATGTGACATTATTATCGTAATGTAATGTGATAAACTTACCTTATATACGTCACTGGTATATTTTATTTAGGATAAGAATTCTTTTGGTTTATATAAGGCTTATATACTTGTATTAAATATAAAATTCTGCCATAATCACATTTAGAGCAGTTGAGGTATCATTAAAAAAATTTTGAAACTACTGTTGAATATACACTTTGTTGTTAATCATAAGAGGGAAAGCATTATAAAACATATGATGCAATTATAATAACAGCTGTCAATACAGAATATATATAGCATGCATAGATTAAAAATACATATTGTTAGTAACCGATAGTACGTGTAGTACAGATTCTTCCGTTGTTAGGAAAATGTTTCAACAAAATATAAGGTTTTATGCAACACCCATTAATACGATTCAAATTTTCGTACTAATCTAATGTTACATAAATTCTTCTTCCTCACAGCCAGAAAATGTTAATTTAAATTTTTAAGCTGTTTGATTACTGATATTCTAATTTGCATAATCCCATTCAGATTCAAAGGAAAGCTGCAATGCAAATAGAAATAACCGCTCATAACTAGTTTCATTTGGAAACCAGCTGCAGCAAACATTGTTCTTTCAAAACATCATATATTTAATACTTCAGGTGACTACTGTAATACTACAGTGTTCGAAACGACGTGATTGTCATCAGAGTTTATACATGCGAGAACCTGGAATGTATACATCTATTGTATGGTCATCCAAGCGGAAAAGAATTCACAGCAATATTAATGTGCGAGGTTTGGTTTGGTTTGGTTTTATTGATGCCCCACTAGAAGCTACAGGAGGTCAATGGACGACGGACCTAGTAATTTTGAACCTCGGTCAAGTGACGAGTTTGACACCTGAGGAGGGCCCACGAAGTCTAGGGTTAGAGGCATTCAGTCCGGTCCTACCGGAGTGAATGCCTCCAACGGAGTCCGGCCTTCCAGTTACCGTCCTACGAACTAATGTACGAGAGGGATGTTTTATTTATTACTATTATACTATTCTATCTCCGTCAGTAGTGATAGTAATCTATATTAAAAATTCCGATCGTTCGTAATCTCAACGAGAGAAGACGCATGTAAACAAGCTTGTGGACGCCGGAAGAATGTATTTTGGATAAATGTTCTACAATCCTTACCCTTGCGTTGTCAATAGAAATTGGTGTTTATCATGTGTCAGTGTACAATCTGGTACATAAGGAAAGTACGAACTCTTTCCAAATGTAAAAGATTCTACAGCAGTGAACTATAACAAGTGACTAGATTTTTGTAAGTTAAATGTTCCTGATGAGATAGATTTCCTGTGTGCAAAGCATTCAGGAAATTCAGTTATAAGGCCATTTGGATGGGTATGCATTTTTAACACTGGCGATAAACACTTCTGGACTGGAAAAAGTTTTTTCATCATTATCTTTTGAAAAAAAAACATTAAACATCTGGATATGTCTTTAATAAATGGATGATGGAATCATTGCTCTTATCAGAGTGTTTGATGAGTGCCAAACATTACATCTTCCTACAGCAAGTGCTTCCAAATTAGTACAATCATTTTTCAAAAGTTATGCAGTGTAATTGAAGTCCGAGAAACTTTAAACATCCTTGCTCATAACTTCCCGAGTACTTATTATCTCAAAAGGTAAATTTGAAATGTTAGGCTTGACCTCCCCAGTTTTTGGAACTAAATTCAAGCCATACGAGATCTTGAAGACCCTATAGAAGGCTTCATAGAAAAATTAACCGTAACGAGTTAGAAGTTAAACTTGACATCGGCAATCTCAAGATGAAACACTAGG
Organism: Nephila pilipes; assembly: GCA_019974015.1. Taxonomy (NCBI): domain Eukaryota; kingdom Metazoa; phylum Arthropoda; class Arachnida; order Araneae; family Nephilidae; genus Nephila; species Nephila pilipes. Next base: position 737,119 of record BMAW01037517.1, read on the forward strand.
CCATCATGCGTTCATGTACAACGGCACCCTTGGATGGAACTTTGAACTTCTATTTTAAATCATTTTCTGATCTAAAAAAACGCATAGTATTTATTAAAAGAAGTACACCATAAAATTTTTAGAGAAGAGAGAAAGAGATAACATTTTTTTGCGCTTATAGAACGTTAATATTTTACAATTTAATTATCAGGATATACTTCGTAATAGAAAGATACAAATAGAAAGAAATATTTTAGGTATATATATATATATATATATATATATATATGTGTGTGTGTGTGTGTGTGTAATGAAAATAGTAAATGAAATAAGAATAAAGTAGTCCAAAAATGATAACTAAAATTAATAAAGAAACAAATATTAAAACAGGAAAATAAATGTAATTGATAGTATTCAGAAGTAATTATATTAAAAACAGTTTAGAGGATAGACAAAATTAATAGTAAAAAGGAAACATTCTAATTTATTTTTGTACAACTAATTATATGTAAACAATGAAAAGTAAAACAATACAAGAATTATAAAAAGTTAAACAAAACGTAAATTTATCAAATGAAATACTTTACTTCTAAATGATGACAAAAAAGGCAAATAAAAGTAGTAAAAAGATGTTCAGATTAGTTATTATAAGAAGGTATAGAATCAGGAAATTCAAAACATCTATGTTACAAAATAAAAAGGTTTAAGT
>BMAW01037517.1:737868-758896 GCA_019974015.1 Nephila pilipes
TCGAAAATTCAAAGATATATGTCATAAACGAAGAATAAAATAAGTATAAATTATTAAACTAAGTAGGAATAAAATTTGTATAAATTATTAAATTTTATTAATATTAAAATAAAGACTTAGTGGAGACAAAAACAAAAAAAAAAAAATAAGAGAAGAACGTGGAGAAACATCCACGACAACAGACGGAAATTGAAAAGTGGAAATGGATACTAGTACCATCTATCGGAGAGAAAGAACTATATGCAAGAGCAAAAGAAAAGTTCAATTGAAAATGAAAGATTAAACAGAAAAATAAGACTTCTTTTAAAAAAACACAAATTTAAAAACAAATCTTTTTATATATTTTACTCTGTTTTATAATTATTATATTTTAAATTGTTTTCAGTCAAATTCAAAGGATGAACAATATTGGCACCAGAGTTTATGAGCATTTCAAGGCTTTCGTAATTATCATATATATTAAACAAGAGTTGAATGTTACGCTAAATATAATTCTTAATAACATTTCTGAAAATACTAAGACTTAAGGAACTGATGAATCTTATAGCTTATCATAACTGTGACTGATGAATCTTATAGCTGAATTTAACTCTCTTATCGAACATATTAAAAAAAAATTATTATCTCCTCTTTTTGAAAAATTTATCTCAAACTTCAGGCTCATAGGTTGATTTGTAATAACATTAAATACTCTGAATAAAAAAATGAAAATATCTATGCAATTTTGTTACTATCATTTTGAAAGATTATAATATTATCAATATATCTAAATATGTTAAAATTTAACATTCAATACAAAATAGCAATCATAATAATATAAATAAATATTAGTCCAAAAATAACTTGAAAGCATATCTTATAGTACGCATTCAATCTGTTTCTATTTTTCATTACGGAAAATTATACAATTTTTTGTTAGAATGAACTAAGTATTTACTTTTTTCATATGTTGTAACCTTAGCAATTTTAAATTTCTTATGAATCGTTTTCAGAAAGTTTATAAAATCATCTTTACTTATTGAAATAAAGTGTTCTTCAACTTATATGTTATATATATATATATACTTTTATATGGTTATGTTTTCTAAAAAGTGAATTTGTGTGTTATAATGGACTTCATACTAATTTTTGAAATAAGGGACCTTAGATATTTATTTGTACGAAATAATCATGCAAAGTACACATCGTATTCTATTGCAGCAACGTGAATAGCATCATGAATAATGTTTCCCGGAAACAGGAATCTACATTTGATAGCCAACTAATAAAATTTTGATCTCTTTCCGCAACCAGACGTGCAGCGGTTTGTAACGAAGTCGACGATTGTATTAATCCTACAAATGCAATTGCAAGTATTCCGAAGGGATTTATGGTGAAATTTCTAGGTTCATCAGAGAAATCCGTAAGTAAAGAGAAAGTTTTTTTTTATCTGCAATATTCTTTGGTCATTTTGGTGTCTTATTGCTGGGAAAACAATTTTATTATTTATTTTCGGTAAAGATAAGTTTTAAGATCAGTTCATATATTTGACAGAATTCATTAAAGCTAAAAAATAACAAAATCAGTTTAAATAAAAATTGAAGATGAGTGTTATTTGCAATAACCACAAAGCAAATTTAATGTCATTAATTTTATGAAGCTCAGTTTTCTTTGATAACTTTAATTTCGTAAAAGAGTTCGTTTCTCATGAAACTCTGACCTCGAACTCTGATCACAATTTGAAATAACATTAAATCTATTTTGGGTCTAATAGTAACACTGAAATAAAATGGATTTTGTGAAAAATATCTTCTGAAAAAGTTTCCAAAGAAAACATAAGTATATGAATATAACTATGTTAAGCATTTGTTATATAGAGTTTTTCATTTCACAGTGACATGCAGTTTGTATACAAAAGTTAATGCACCAATTAGAATTATTAAATAGATAAAATGTAGCTAATTGAAAAAGAGAGTGAATGATAAATTAAAGTAATTAAACCACTTTTATCCAAATTATTCTTGTTGAATTCTGATAGACCTAGAATTTAACTATGGTTTTTATTTCCTATTGTCTGAGTTCTATTACAATAAAAAATTTATTATAGTAAAATTTCTGTAATTCCTATATTCAATAATAAGATAATCAATGATAATGAAACAGAACATGAAAAATCAAACTTTTTATTTCGTTATATTTATCAGCTTGGTTGTATTTATAAAATAAAAAATTAACTTAAATAATTTATTTTAATTACATTTCTTCATTTAAATTCATTAGTTAAACGTAAGAGCTTGTTTAAATTTAAATTAAAATTATCAATTATTTAGGTAATGAAAATTCTTAATCTGATAAGGATTCTTACGAAATAACAAAAATATTCTTAAATTATTCTTCCTACGGCAATTAGTATTTGGTTGTTTTATAACATTAAAAGAACTAGCCAAACAAAATTAAAACTGGAATGAAACAAACCATCTTTGAGAGTAATTTAGGCCTCTGAAAGTAAGAGAAAATTTTTAAAACTTATACACTTTTTACTGTACGTATGGTTTCCCTCTTTATTTTTGAATGAGTAAGAAAATAACTTTTTTAGATACCGTATAAGAAGTTTTCGATGAAAATGCTTAGCAAAATATCTGAATTATACCATAAGAAATTTGCGCAGTGTATTTGCAATAAACAATGTCACAATAAAGAATCAGCTCATAAAAATTCGGGGTCATTTATTCGAAATGTACTATATAACTTAAGCAGCCTGTAGACAATACCTGTTTTATTAATAGTAGTACTTCTTTTTAAATTCCAAGGAGAAGGCTTTTCATGTTATCCGTCTAAATTAGGAACTTTATTTTCATTGGACCTTAATGAGAGATTAGGACTTTTTTTGAACTTTTAGTATTACTTCAAGGCTTTTATAGATCTTGATTACACTAATTTTCTCATTTTAAAAGTTTTATTTCTTTAGCTAAAAATAATATATCTATAATTGTTAACCTCAATATTTTTTAAATAAGATTATACAAAACAACTCATTAATCTAAAATAAATAGGTTTGATAAATAAATTTTGAAAAAAGTCTATTTTTCAAACAAAGAAAAAAAAATCTTCGAATCGAATTCTTTTTAACTCTTTATTTTTCCCGAATTTTTTAACAATATATATATATATATATATATATGTGGGGGGTGTGGGTGTGTTTTAAAACTCTGGGGCAAAAATTTTAGTTGTGATAGAAAACATCTGAACAAGCAATTTTCACTATTCCATGCAAAGACGGAGAGCAAGCGATGAACCGCTAGACTGCGCTGTAATGGAAAGCATGAAGCATGTTTTCTTACACATCGTAATTTTTACCGTGAATTTCAGAAGGCAACCATATTTTAACATCCATTCTTTAAAATGTATTTAAAAATTTAAATTGAATTTTAAATAATGAGAAAACAAAACCGTTGTTTAATTCAAAAACCTTTTATAAAAGTAGAACTAGTTAGCATACTCATTTAAAAAAAAACTCTATTTACATCGAATTTAGGTAAAACTCCTTTTTTAATTTTTCTATAGCTCTTAGCTCTCTCTCACTGCTGACATAAATATATCATATGTCATTTTTTCCAACATTTTCAATCTCTATTTTTTTCTTAATTCAAACATAAGTTACTGTTTTAATCTTCAATAGAGTGTTGTGATGTTTTTCAGCTCTCATGAGCATTATATTGGGGCCTTAAGAGATTAAAAGCAATCTAACGTAAAAATAGACATATAGTAAATAGACATTATGTAATAATGCATAGTGTATGTTAAATTTTGTTTTCGAATTTTTTTTAATATTTTATTTATTGGTGTGCTAATTAATAAGTTCATTTTTGTACAAATATGCAGATTAAATCTCTGTTTCAAACAATAAAACATTCAAAATACATTTTAATGCATATTAGTTAAAAATAGAAATACTTGCAATTAAATAGTTTGAAGATTTAAATCAAATTTTTGTCCAATTTAAAACATAATGTAAATACAAATTTTGCCGTTAATAACAATAATCTAATTAAAAAAATTTAGGATCTAAAAATAGTTTTTGATTTTAACTGTCACAGTTTTTATTTGAAATGTTACATGTTATTTTATTAAATGTTCAATTTTAAGTTAGATAATTTATAAATAGTGTTCTTCGCTTTTAAAAAGTTTAAGTAATTGATACGTTTTGTAATTCATTTGACATAAAAAAGGTATGTTTCTGATTTTTAATAAAGATTTTAAATATGGTGTATCAACTGTTAATTTCCTAAAAACTACTACTATGATAGAAGGTTTGTTTTAAGTTTTTCTTATTTGTAGAATTATGAATTTTACATTTTTCCGAGATATAGAAAACGTTAACAAGTAACATAAATAAAATATTTTAACTTACATTTCATACACATGTTTCATAAATCTCTTCAGTAATATTTTCTTTTTTGTACTTTAAAATGGAAGTTGCAGCAGAAAGCTGCAGAAACTTACCTAAAAAAAAGAAATAAATAGATTTATAAATTTATTTTATGAAGCTCAAACAGAATTTCTAAAAGATATGTAATAGACAAAATAAAAAAAATTGAAGTATAAAATATATTTATTTATTAAAACAAACATCTAAAAATGCAAAAACAAATATGATGCATAATATTTGAAAATAAAACTGTCCTATTTTCGATTATTTAACCTGAATTTGAGATTCTTTTTAATGCATTTTCTGTTTTTTTCAATAATACAAAAATATAGAATAGTTTACAATATTACTCTGAATTGGAATTTTGATATCATATTCAATTACTCGCAAATATTGTTTATATATTTAACAATGAATCATGAATCTAAATTATTCTCTCTTTTTTATTTCAGTTTTTGTTTAACTATTAGTTCAATTAAGCGAAGTGTTTCACAAATTATTTATGGGAAGAAATATAAAACATATATTCTAAAGAAAAAATATAAGTGAAATTCAAAATTACATCGATTCCGTTGGCAAACAATAACTAATACTTTCCCTGAAAGCCATTAATAAACAAAAAAGTATCACAGAAAACTTGTTTCTTAATGTTATGTGAATTTCTAAGAAATTTTATTAACATTATTATTACAAATTTCAATGCAATTTTAGAAAAAAAAATATTAAAATATGAGTAGCTCAAATGAAAGAAAATGATGCTCGGTATAAGCTAATTCATTCGTTTTTCGAAGCTACAAAAGAAAACGTTTGGAAAAATTTTAAAATGATCAATTTTTTAAAGTATAATAAATATTTCGATAAAAAGAAATTTATTATATGTAATCCATTATATAATTCTACTAAGTTGGGTATAGTATAAATTTTAAATAATTAGAGTTAACAATACATTAAAATTTTTCTAATAATTGCATAAAACACTTTTTTTTTTCGTCCCTGTATGTAAGCCCTTTTCACTATCCATGTCCTTTACAACATATAGTCAACACATTTTCATAAAAATTCAAAACATGTTGCGCTTTTAAGCCATGATTTGAAATTATTTGAAAATATTGATAAACCTGAAATGTTACGTAAGAATTTTCTATTCTATTTCTAAAAGCTAAATTAAAATCATTTGCAAATAGTGTATTAAGTTTTATATTTATAAATTGAATACTGAGTGATTTTCGAATTTGAATCGTTAAGTCTATAATTAATGCCCTCAAGATCTTACCTACTTCAGGTGAGTACTGGCTTCCCAAACCCGAGTGTTATTTTTCTCTCCCATGGGGTTTATTGTCTTTAATAAACAACGGCCCCCTGGATACCCAAGTAATCTGTCTTATCGAATTGCCCTTTTTTCCCCATTTTTCCTCTCGGGGGCTCATCTTTGGATGCGTGCGGAGGGGAGGAAGTCCCCGAGATACCCGAGCGAAAAATTGTAAAATAAAGAAAGACAAAAATATCTTTGTTTTGTTCTTATTTAAGTTGCAGGTTGCAACTACAGTTTTTTTTATTTCGGTTTAGGTTTATTTTTCTGATTATTTTAAGTTTGGTTCTATTTTGTTCATTGGTTTTTGTATTTATTTTGGTTGTTTTTTCATTGGGGGTTTAAAAATAAAAACTTAATATAATACCAATAACGTCAGTTCAAGTGTTTTGACCTGACCCGCATGTTTGCTATGTGCGACGACCCGGAATCTGGGGGTCCTGATGCATTCCCTTTGGTCCATGCTTCCCCGAAGACGGGTGGCAGGAATGTGCCCGCTCATGTTCAATCGGCCAGTGATCGCTTTGGAGGGATTCTTCTTGAACACCAAAGACATTGCCTTAGGGTTATTATTGTAGTTAGGAATGCCTCAGGTGAACCGACGAATCCACCCCCTGAATTTGTAATACTATACTCCAGTGCTATCTTTGAGGTAAGTGCCGTTCCTGGCAATTGCCAGATGACCGGCGGGCTGTCACCCCTTCTTGGGTTTCTAGATGTGTGGAAGCGCACTGGAATTAACTTTACCCCCCACCCATAGATCAAAAAGCCTCTTGGAGCCCTGATGGAGACCTTAACCAATCAACCTCCTCTACCTCTATGGAGGTAGAGACCATTTGAAAAATGAAAATATTATTGAACAAAGTACAACCTTTTGGATAATCAAATATGAACAATTGTAGATTTCTTGTGATAAAAAAAACTTACGGGACACTTAAAATATTTTGGGAATCCTTATTCATAAAACTTTATACAGAATGGTAGGAGGAGTAAAATCTATAAAAACACAAAATACGGGCAATATTTCAGTGGAATTGATGAATGCAAAGCAAGCAGAACAAATATTAAAATTAAAAAAATATTGGCACTAATATAGTTTCAATTACCCCTCATTACTCTCTCTCATCACGTGGTGTTATATCTGAACTGGAATTATTATGTGATATAGAAAACGACATTTACGGTTCATTAAGACAACAAAATGTTTGCGCCGTCCGAAGTATAACAATCCTCCATCTCGACAATCAAATAATACCAACAAAAACACTAATCCTTACTTTTAATAGCCCAACCGTACCTAAATCAGTCAAAATGATCTTTCTGAAATGCTCTATCTGACCTTAACTACGCAACCCTTTGCGCTGTTACAAATTCCAAAGGTTGGGGCATTCGATTTAATCCCGCAGTGGTCAACAAACATGTGCCCAATGTTTCGTTGAAGGGATGAAAGCAGGGAATGAAATTTGGAGCCTATTAGTCCGAATTGCATGGCGAACACCCTGCCTGTTCCCGAAAATATCCTCGATGGATCACCGAAAAAGAAATGCAAACAGTCAAAATAAATCAAAATGTTTTATTCTCAGAAGCACGAAAAATTGTAAATAAGCATTTTCCAACATTCTACTTTTCTTAAGCAGCTACATTAAAAACCAATAATTCTATCCCACATCTTACTAAACCTAAAAAAAAATATTAGTACTCAAACAATGACAATAGAAACAGAATTTCCTAGAATTGTGCTTTCGAAGAGTGTGGCTTCTGTGTCAAAACCCTCTATGAGTAAAGTTCCTTCCTCAAACAACACTTCGTCCTCTCCTTCCAAAACCACAAATACAAAATCCAACCCATAAATGAAAACAAAAATTGCATCTGTCATTCCACGTCTGAAAACTGCAGATCCCTCTGGAAATAAACATTTAAACGATTCAAAAATACATATCATGTACAAAAAGTCATCTAATCATGTCGATACTTCTTTTTTAAAAGATATCTCAATTCATACTTTCCAACTTTATCCCTCATGTTCAGTATTTACTGCAGGAAGTTATGCCATTTTTAATGCATTGGACAACGTGTCAAGTGGACATGGGAACAATTTTATTTTATTCACGGATTCTATGAATGTTTTGCAATCATTAAGTCACCCAACTTATTTATCTCATTCTTTGATCATTAAAACATTATAAATAATTTATAATTTAAAACCCTCAAATATAGAATTAGTTTTATGTTGAATACCTTCTCATGTAGGTATCAAAGGCAAAGGAAAATTTGATAAAGTTGGTACATCTGCACCTGGTACATTCTCACTCCCTATTCCATACTGCGATATATTAAAATGCATTAAAACGGCTATTTAAGACCACTGGCACTATCAATGGAACCTTAGAAATAGATAATAAATGGCTTCATATGAAACCAATTATCTCTCAATGGAATCTACCTTCACGCAGAAAACGAGACGTTATTATGACACGCCTACGTATAGGACACACAAGATTAAAACATACACACCTTTTATGAGGAGAAAATCTCTCAATATGTAATCCTTGTGTTTCTCCTCTTACAATGAGGAATATTTTAATGGAAGGCTTTGCTTTTAACTCTGTTCGTTTCAAACATTAAAAATCTTACACACTTCCGTTAATTGACTTGGTTGGGGTTGACAATTTTGTTGACAAATTTTTAAAATTTTTACATGATATTGGTTTTACAGCATACATTTAATTTTATCAACTATATTTATTTACTATACATTATACATTTAATGTTCAAATTTTAACCTATTATATCTGTTTTATCTGAAATATTTTATCTTGTGTTGATACATTATGTCCCAAGAGGAGTCAGTGCCATATACTCATACAACCAACCAACCTATAATTAATATTTATTAATAATAATTAAATTTGTTACATCATATAATATTGATGATAACATGCTGTATCGTTAACATGCCTTTGAGTTATGAATTTTCACTGAAATTTATGTCAATGAATAATGTCCAATGCTTTTATTTATTAAATAATTGAAATTTGCTTACAACAATTTTTTTTTATTTTACAATTTAATTTATTATAATTTATACATATTGAATTCTGTGAAATACTTTCTTCCTTTTATCCAAAGTGATCCTATTATTACTTGTTAATTATAATTTTCAAAAATATGTCAGTAACTTTACTAGAATTTAGATTTAGACTGTGTTTAACAATAATAAAAAGAAATTCTTCATATGAATTAATGACATAAGATTGATCCATATTTACATAATACAATTTACCTATGAACTTAAAAAACAAAATCATTTTGAGACAAATTTCATTTAAGAAATAGTTCTGGGCTTTTTGACAAGAAATGGTGACTACTTTCTCGAAAATAAATAGAAAAGTAATGGTATTGAGAGGCAATCCATCAATATACGCAAGAGAAGTTTGGTAAAAAAAATTACTTTCTTTATTTAGAAAATTTGTCTTTTACCGTTTTATTGACAGCCAAAGGAATAATCCGCTTTAACAGTGAAAAAACGAAAAGGGATTGATTGATCGAAGAGTTAAATGAAAAATATTAAAAAGATATCCTAAAAATTTTCAATGCTTCCATTTACTTTCCGTAAGAAGTATATTTGTTCTTCAATTTTGTATGGAAGGTGAAATATTGAAAGAGCATTTACTTTTCAGAAATCTGTAGTAAAAGTAAGCTAAAATTGAGCAAAAACACATTACAGCAAGTAAATTAACCACATTTTTGTAAGAAAAAAAATTTATGCTAAATAAAAATATAAAATGTTTTCTAATGTATTATTATTCTAACATATTTTATAGCAATATTCGTAAAATTAATTTAATTAGAAATTTTGACTTATTGTAACTATTAGTTTTCATATTTAATTCGAAATTGATGGTTAAAAATCAAAACAACATTATAAAATTTAAGTGCTATTATTTATTGTGAAAGATTTTGTATACCTAAAAAAATAAGTATTTTTATTAATTTGAACTATTATTGTGCTGAAGCGTAAAAAGAATCATAGATTTTCTTTTATTGCTTGCATTGTTATAATCTTTTATTCAATACAAATCAATTAAACTATTTTTGTTCCTTTTTTCCAGTACTAAAATTCCAATTTGCAATGATTTTTCAAATGGATTTCCGTTTGAGTTTGTACTATCTTTTGTATGTCAATTCTCAAATTCAAAAAAATTAAATCCTATGGTTAAAAATGTTTTCTAAATGCTAGTGTTTTTCTATGCTTAAAATATCCTAAAATACGTAGCCTTAGAATTACATTAAAAATTATTTAAACACGTTTATTTAATTCCATAATTGTAACAAAACAAATTATACTTCAAAATCTTAACTACACGATTTGTTTGTAGTTTCTTTTGTTTTTTTATTTCTTTTTGCATAATATGTAACCTCGAGAAAATAATTTATGTGAAAAGAAAATGTCTGAAAATTGCATTATAGGAAATCATTTATTCATTTCCTCTTCGAGAAATGTAAATAGAAATCTCCAAAATGTGAGTATTTTATTTACGAGAGAAGCGTATTTTAACTTTGCTTAATGTATATTCATCTTCAAAAGCAGTAGCAACAATCATTCTTATTTATGAATTATTTTTACGAAAATGTACAATATGGAAGTTGAATGAAAGTTAATGGATAACAAAGCTAATGGAACGAATCCTTTCATATGACGGATATCTCTTTTTAAAGAATGTAGATAATGCGTATTTTTCACTGATAACTGCATTAGATTTAAACAAATGAAAACTTTCGAAACACACATACAAACATAAATGTAACTAGTTATTCTAAGGTTTGTACCTCAGCATAAAGTGGTTACTTAAACTGTATGATTTTAAGAATGGTTTTAGTATTTCATTTGCTTAAAAATTAGTTCTATGTTAGTAATAAATAAAAATGGATCATTGGAACTATATGCAAAAAAAAATTGTCTGACTTTTGAATTTCTGAATAGTGCTTTAAAATTTTTAAAAAATAAATAAATTCGACAAAACTAGTTCAAATTCACAGTTAATCATTCGAAAAGGAAGCTAAAATTGATATTCCAGAATGGAATTTAAAAAGAACTATTATAATATAGAAAACTTAAATTTTTGTTGTTTCTTTATTATTTTTTGGATCCTATATTATTTTTAGTCTCTTATATTTCAAGTAACATGTAGAATTGATTTTTTATCCCTAGTACATTATAAAATCTTTTTTTGTATTATTAATTGATTTTCGTGTAAGTAATATACCTCTGGTTATAAATCATTCATATACATTTTTTCAAGAAAAATTGTTTTTTGTTAAATAATGAATTGAAGAAGTTATAATAAATTTTATTTATGATGTAAATTTCTATTTTTCCCATTCCGTAGGAATATCTTGTATAAGCAATGAAATAAAATTCGGCTAAAACAAAGTTTTCTTTCACTTATGTAATAATAATTAAATCTTAATAACTATTTAAAGAATGAATCAGCAAATAAAATGATATAATCCATTTAGTACTTTACCGTATAATTACTTTATGCTGAAAGTATTTAAATTTTTCACATGAATAAACTAATAATTATTTTCGTTGCTCTTTAACGTAACAATCCTAATAAATTAAACTCAAAATTTCTAATACCGTATATTAAAGATATACATTTAAAGTTTTATTTATCAAATTAAAAATATATTCTTTTAAAAATAAGTTTTTATTTAATTCATAAAAAATATTATTTTCTCTATATTTTATCTATAAAATGAGAATTTAAAATTTCATTCAGATGACATTGAATTTTATCATCATAATATAAAAACTTTTTCTCTTTAATTTAAACGCAACGCATTTCAACATTTTTTTTTTACATTTTTGTTGAACAAATAAAATATGGATATTATTTTATGTGTGTGTGCATAAAATGTCTTTCATTGAATTCATTTCTAATATGGGAATTTTAAGAAGATGAAACTGAGAATTCCTTTCTAAGTTTTCATTCAATGTTTCTCTCGGTTGTTTCAGAAATTCAATTAAATATAGGTTGAATTAAAATGCATTTAAAATTATAAAACAATTAGAATTAAGGCAACAGGAATTGTAATATAATTAGAAGTACCACGGAAATAGAATCATGATCGGAAATAATAATTATTCTTATATAATTAGAATTATAAAGCTCTGTTAGAATTAAAAAATAAAACCAAGTAAAGTTATAAATGTGTATTAAAATGCATTTTGAAAACAACATATATATATATATATATATATATTTAAAAATTTGTATAATCAATAAGGTACTTTTGGAAAAAAATCATTATAAATAAATAAAGCTGAAAAAAGAAGTATATTAAAAGTATTATTTTTGTGGATTGGAAATGTTAAATAAAGAAATTGAATCATCCACCAATGTTTCAAAAAATATAACTTTAAATATAACTATATTTTTGATAAACTGGGTCTCATCTACCAGGCTGTCTACCAGACATAGATAATTTGGAGTGGTTACCTCATTTTGTAAAAAATTTGATTACGAATTACAGAAAGATTAAACTCAAAATTAAATTTGAGATAACTATGCTATTAGAACTATGATAAACAATTAAGGAACTGCTTTTCTTATATAAACTTAGTGTTCATGTTATATAGAAGTAGAGTTCCTTTTCAAAGTATTTTGTAACATAACAATATATGTTGAATATTTGACATTGATTACTTTAAATACTTTTAACTAAATCAAGTAGTTTCAGAATTCGAAATTCAAATACTCTCAGGTTCAAATACTCATAAACTGAGAACTTTTGTTTGATTAAATAAAAAGTAGCATTTTTTAATATAAATTAATTACATGCTCTTAACAGAAAAATTACAATAAATATAAATCTCATTTTCAAGAGAAACAAAAATATACTTGAGATGGGGATGAAAGAAGTGGAAGATAATAGCTACTTACAAATAAACTCTATGGTGAATTCTTTATTTGAACTAAATTTCAAACTTTCTGTATCCCGTGTTAAATTCATTACAGCTACTATGAGACAGAAGTTTAACTATCCTATATCTGCTTATCTCTCCATGTGAAATTTTTCTTTATATTGAAACCATTTTAATTCTATCATATTTACTCTCAATATTACAAGATGAAATATACCTCTAATACAAATAATTCATCATATATATATACATTGTGCTCCATTAAATATTAAAAAATGTTCCCGATCCAATATATATATTTTAAATAAATCAAAACTACACTAAGCACTGTTGAAATTATTTGTGATGCTCTCTCCTTATAACATGTTCTTTTCAAATACTCTCAACGTTTAAGCATTTTAAGTAGAATTTTATTATATCATTTTTGTAACGATCATTTTCACTATTATATAATCTAAACTCATCATCGTTTTCAAATTCCTTACCGACATACTTCAGCCTTTGCCTTTCAAATATAATTTTGGGCAATTCACAAGAATCTGGCAACATTCCAAGTTCAAAAATGATAGGATGTCATTATTCTGATTATTTCCGATATTTCGCTAGCACTTCTAGAACAAAATGAAGTCTTTTAAATTCTAATTAATATCCGTTTGAGTATTGAGGAACGCGTCATTATGAATGTAATAGTTGTGAGTATTTCTAAAAAAATCCAAAAGTCTTTTTAATTATTCATTGCAATTAAAGTTTTATTATTTTATAGAATATTTTCCTTTCTTTGAATTTTTAGGAAAAGAATATTTTTAGCTGTTGGGATTATTTTTTTTGTCAAAATTATCCATACCAGTTCCATATAATTAAATAAATTTTTAAACTTTTAAACTATTTTTATACTTAAAGTATTTCAGATTAATATTGGTACTAAAAATATTAAAATGAAACTTTTAAAGAGTACATAAAGGAATAAAGTTTAATGCTATAGTCTTTAAGGAAAAATTGGTCATGAAATCTTGGAAAGTATTTTTAATTGTATTACATATACCATAATTGTATTATATATATATACATATATATTTCATAATCAAATTATATAACGTATGATAAAATATTTTCGAGTTTGTATTTCGTGAGTTTTTTAAGTACTGCTTAAAAATAAAGAATTAATAAAGGTATAAAATTTTACCTTAATATTTTACTGAGTAAGTGTCATAATATAAGTAAAAAAAAGAAAATTTTAACGGATACAAAAATTGAAAGAAAAAAAAACGAAATAATTATGTAATTAACAATAAACATAATGAAATGGTTGTTTTTTACATATGAATACAACTTCATTATATACGTAAAATGATAATATATTGTAATTCAAAAAAAGATGCATATTATTATTTCAAATACTTACATACATATCAGTTTTAAAAGTTTAGAAAAACAAATTCTTTATTTTTAAGATGTTATTTCTATGTGCATATTATTGAAAGATAAATTTATATTGCTTAATTTAATATTTAGGATATCTAATTATTATATAGTTCATAAAAATAACATAGAATGCTGATATATTTTACATAATAGTGATAATTAAAAATAACATATAATTTACCAATGTTAAACACCAAGCTTAAAAGATAAGTACTAAATATTAATTGATATATTAATACAAAGCAGCAGCATTCATTTAAAAGGAAATGTTTTGATACATAATGTATCATTAACTAGACAAAGAAGAGATAACAACATTTAAGTGAAATGGAAACTAGTAACTTACGAGTACAATAATCTCTGTTATAGAATCATTTTGAAGCTGTTAGATTTCAGATCCTTAATGGATTAAAATAACTAATTGATTCAATGCTTCGATATTAACTTCAGCAAGCATAAGATATTAATACATCTTAAGATTATGAGCAGGACCTCCGCTCATTTGCTTGAATGAATGAATATCTTATATATTCAAGATATTCAGAATTGTTCTCAATAAAACATGTTATAAAGATTACAGAACAGTATATCATTCATATTTATTTTCTTCACAAATTAGATTATTTAAAACGTGTTCTGAAGTAAACACTTGAAAGCGTTACTTGTTATTTTAATATTGTATCGAATTTTTAATAATTACATTATAGAGTGTTAATTCGATGTTTATCTTTATCATAACTTAGATTGTATAAATTGAGTTTGAACATGAATATTTTTAAGTGTAATTCTTTGTGTAAAGGGAGAATATTTATATGTTTGAAGAAAATCAAATATAATGTTTTGTAGAAAAAATATTCCATTTATTTCGATTATTTTATGTGTCAAGGATTATTTGAATCCATTTTTAATACCATATGGATGTATTTTTCCCATAAGATACCTAATTCAATTTTTTTTTAGATTTAAGGTAAGTTATAGAAACGCAAACATTAAAATTAGATAAGGATTGACGTAAAAAAGAATATATTTTAAAATTTAAGAAAAAATTTTGCAAATACCCAAAAACTCATTTCTCTTGTTAAATAAAATTCTTTGGGACAAACATAGCCTTTACAAAATAATTTCTTAAGAATTTTTTTTTTAAACCAAGGATTGAGTTATTTGAATATTGTATAAATTCTGCTTACATTTGATTCAAAAGTTTTGGGAAAACAAATGGGGAAAATTCCTAGTACAGTCAGAAAGAGTGTGTTTGAAGCGTTGCAAAAGATCACGTATTCCAAAACTTATGTTGAACTGAATTTATTTAGATTAGCAGGCATATAAAAATTTCACAGATAGCACTAATCTATTAATACTAGTTCTTTTTCATTCCTGTTGTCAACCGTATAAAAAAAAGAAAGTGGCAGAAATTCTTATGAATAATTATATAAAATATATATATATATATATATATATATATATATATATATATATATATATATATGTATATATCATACCAGTTTATAATTATATAAGCATCGATTAAGTTTTTCTATTAATTTTGCTATTAATTAACTAACGTGTAAAGTTTTTTAATAAATAAAAAAAGTAAAATAACAACATTTTGCTTAAAATAATAATAAAAATTGATTAAAATGTTGAACAATATCTCCTTTTAAAATTATAACTTTAAATCTTTTAAAAACTATTAAGACATTCTTACTATAGTACAGCTTTATTTTTGCTTTAAATCCATAAATAAATTATTAAAAATATACTTAATAAGCATTTTACTTTTTTCTGAAATTGTTGTGTAAATTATTTTCCTTTAATATACAATTTTGCCAATGGCATTGTCCAAAAAACATACACACAAAAAAACCTTTATTAAATTCTTTTCAGAAGAACAATTTAAAACAAAAGAGTGTGAATCCTCTGAAAATTTTAAAACATCTTAAAAGTAAGAGCAGCATCTACATTTCCGAATAAGCACCCAAAAACCAAAAGTCAATTTAAAAAGAGTTGTATGTAATTTGATTACTGTTACTAGTCTAAAGAACCAGCTCCTAACAACACACTTATTCAGACAATACATCTGAATAAGAAAATTACACTTTTACAGCAGTTTGTTTTTTTCATTTAAGTAAAATGCTCAAAATTAAATTGTTGCGGAAAGAAATAACGTTACCTAAAATTACTTCTAGGGCTTTTTCTTTATCATTTACTTTTGGTTACCGTACATGAAATTTAAAAATGTTGTTCAAAATCAAATAACGCAGAAAATTCAATTAACTTTATGGATTTCTTTGCATACATTCCTTAAGGCTATTTTATATTTTTCTTTTCGGCTTATAATTATTTATTTAAACAGATAAATGGTAGAGTCAGATGAAAAGAAATCTTTGTTACTCGTAACAAAATTTCAAAGTTAGAAATATTTATTTTAATTTAGTCTTTTATTGCTTTCAAAGATAAAAAAAAATGGGCGAAGTAAAGCAAAATAGGGTAAATGGCATCCAAGGTGTGAATGCTTGTAAGTGTTTTAGGTATGAATAAAAAAAAGAGAGAAATGGTTTCCTGAGAAATGGTTTTACTTTAATTTTTTTATAATTTTAACAGGCGAAAATAATTTTATTTAACAAATACCATATTGAAATATGAATCTTGTAAAGTATATTATGAATGAGTTATGCATAACTGTTTTTCTAAATATTCATCATCGTCTAATAATTTTTGTAATATAATTATTATGTATTCATTTTCTATGGTTATAAAAATACTTAAGCGATAATGTTTTAAAACATTTTGCAGTTAATGCAAATAAAATATTCTAGTGTTTCATGAGCTCTTTTCGTGTCTAATAAATATTTAAATTTCTTTCGAAATTGATAGTCTTCTTTATTTTATATATGAAATATTATGAATCTTTAAAATATTTAATTCATATATTAGTTATTCATAAAATTAGTTCATTTTTCAAAGATGAATACCAGTACTAACGCATTTAAAATAATTTCTTTTCATTTTATTGTTATATATTAATTAAAAATAATAAAAATACATCTAAGCTTAAAACTTAAAAATACCATACGTGCATGATTGACCACGAAAATTTAACATTCCAATATCTAAATTTAAATTAAAATTATTTGTGAAAGAGAAAACTTTGAGTTTCTTAATTAAAAGTAAAGAGGCGTAAACTTTTCTTAAAAAAGTGTTGGGAATATATAATTGTAAAGCATGTTACAATGGATTGTATCGCTGATCATATATGACAGTTTTATACGTTTCTAAAATCATAATGAAAATAATTTAAATGAATTTAGAATTTTTTAATTTCTTAAAATTTTCTTGTGTCAGATAACCATTTTATTAAACTTCATTCTACTGTTCTAAACATAATTTTTTGGGAAAACTTATTTTGTTTAGAATAATTTAAATCTTGCTTATCTCTTAATAATTTTTTAATATAACAACTTTAAAAGGGGGGCTTTCTAATTTATTATTCATTATCATAAGTAGAATTATCATTTAGCAAAAGTTAAAATTAGATTCTTATTATATTAGTTTCATTAATTACTAAATTTATGAATTTTTTCATTTTTTTTTTAATTCACAACAAAAACGACTGTTTTCTAAAAGATATTGTTTCAGCTTCTTATTTTTAAAAGCAAAATTATTATGTATTAAAAACTCCAAAAGTATTCATAAGACTGTAAGAAAAATATTCACGTTCAGTAAAATAGATGAGAATATTTCAAAATTTCCATTGCATATTCTAGCTATCTGAGACCTGGCAACACGCAAGTACGTGTGATCTCATTCTTCATTTTTTGATATGATACCTCTTCTATTTTCCTTTTATAAAGCTTTATATATGACTACGTAAACCAGTCACGAGAATAGTATATAAAGAAGTAAAGAATAACATTATTTGTGCCTGTTTTATGCATTTCTTACGATAAATAATATGTTTATTTTAAGTCTGTGTGTATTTTGAAAAAGGTGATTTCAAGGATATATGAAAGGCATAAGAAGAAAAAGTATTAAACTCGTTTATTTTTAAATAGATATCGCATGCGTTTAAATATTCTTGATATCAATTTATCTCGCTTTTTCAATTAGATTCTTACGAGTTTTATACTTTGTAGAAACTGTTTTAATACCAGGAATACTACTTATGTAATTTCTTTATCAACACTAGAACAAAATAAGAAGTGTTTAAGTATTTCTAATTTTAATTATTCAAATAGCTTTTCATTTTGCTTATAATTAAACAAATTACTTTTTACAATTATGCACTTATATATTTCACAACTGATACACGTAATAATCCTAAAATCAATATATGATTTCAGTGATTGCAAAAAAAGAAAAAAAAAAAAAACTTTCTAACTCATTATTTTACTGGATTTGTCCTTTAAAAAGCTGTGTAAAATATCAGTTTAATTTTTTTACCCATACTTTCACATTTTAGTGTATTTAATTCATGACAAAAGGGATTTATAAGTTTACGAAAAACTTAATACCAAGAAATATTTCAAATATGAAGATATTATGTATTCTACACATTAAAATTTCAATTTTAAATAATTATATTGAGGAATTTTTTTTACAATTACAGTTGAATAAAAATATTCGAGGAATTTTGTATATTTAATAATTTATAAATAATATTACTATTCTTCCTAGACATAATCTGAAAAAAATCTTTGAAATAAAGCAAATGTGATTTAATAATTAATCAATATATTAAACATCCATCCGAAATTTATTTACCTGATATCACAATTTTAAATCTCAGGCGTCGAAAGAAAAGGATGACACCTGAGTTAATACTCACTCTCCTAACTTTGAAGAGTAGTTTCATTTAACGTATATTAAATATCAGTATTGGATCTAAGGAGAAATCAGGAATTGATTTGAAATTGTATTGAAATATTTCATATCGCGATTTTTTAATTTAACCTGTCTGAGAGGCAACTTCACTATATTTTATTAAAACACTTTTTAATGAAATTTCATAATTTCAGGGCGTGATTTCTCATCATTAATTTTTTTCTTATATATTTTGTTTTCCCCCTCCCCTTTATTATTATGCCATCAACGTACCGTTATATACTGGGGACATTATACATTATAGTCATTTAAATTCTATTCATGGTTCTAATTTTGCGTTAGTATTTTGAAATGCAAATATGATCTTAAGAGTATTTTGTAAGTTTCATAAAAAGTTTATAACTTCAGTCATTATCCTATCAAGGCCTACTTTACACATTCCTTACAAGCATTTTTCCAAAAAAATCTTAAAACGTGCTTAGGTTGTGTACTAATGTTGCTTAAGGAGAAAGATGGAATACTAAACTTTTTCAGAAGATATATTATGATCAAAATACATTAGACTCACTTCAACATACTGCTAAGAAGTTTCCCATTTTCAAACTCAGTCTTACTTTACATATGCAAGTATAATTTTTAAAAGATGATTCGTCGATGCAAAAACAATACAAAATCTGCTGACAAGAAAAATGTGTAATTTTATTTAAATGGCCTCATTAATTCTTTGTACAATATCATTTAACTAAACATAACTTACGAAGTATTACATTTATTTCATTACATACAGCACCTCATTAACAGGTAGAAACGGACAAAGGAAAAATTATCAATGTTTGTATTTTCTGATTTTTAATTATTTCTTTTAATATCCATAGCTTAGAATTTTTTACTTCTGATTTTACATAGCTTCAAACAAATTTCTTTTCAGTGTTAAGCATTCATTTATGCTCGCATTTGTAATTCTTTAAATGTACAAATTATGTCATTATATAATTTCAAAAGAATAATTGCAAAAATATTTTTTTTTAATTCCCACTCTGACTAAGTCTTTCAAATATTTAAAAAAATAAATGCTTCAATACTTACGAATGGAGCTGTTTTTGTAGTAGAATTTATTTTACTTATTAAAATTAAAAGTTTAATCTTTTAATTTTGATTCTTTTATTTCCTTTACAGGAAAGTACAAATAAGCCTTTCACAATAGTAACAATAAGACAGATTTATTGGTTGTTTGATATTTTTAATCAAAAATTATACGATATTTATTTATTTATTGTATGAAAAATAAATTGAGCTTTTGCATGATATTCCACATCTCCAATGTTACAGTATTTTAAATGAAACTCTATAGCGTGGTCTCTATGGATATAAAGTCTTCATCTAACGCTTTGAGGAATTTAAATGAATTTGATTGATTGAATATCTCTCACAAGGGATGAAAGTGACTTACGTAGTTTAGATTAGAGTTAGTGCAATGCTGTGAATAGATTCGATAAATTGCATTTATAAGCAGCGAAGAATTTAACAAGTTGGTTGTAAATTAGTTATTGAAAGGGAATGGAGATAAAACTAGTAAAAAGGAATAGTTACATTATACCCAAGCTTGAGAAGTTTTCAAATCACATCTAAGAAGGAATAACTTAAGGTCAAGAATTCAAACTCTAAGCTGCAATTCTTTGAACCCGATTGGTTCGATAAGAAACACAATTTTTGTTGCATTAAACGTTAACTTAGAAGCGTATACTGTTTATTGCTCCAGGTAGAGAAATTGAGGGATTAAATATCGATTATTCACATATCTGAATAAATAAATTGGTTATCATCTGGGAATTTATCTGCCCTTTGTTTCATAGGGGTTTTACAAAAGATTTAAAAAAGAAGTAAGTGCAGCAATTACTCGTAATATCGGATGATAAATCTTATCTATTTCTGTATAGTAAATAAAGCTATGTTTCAAATTATTTAATACTTTAAACTCGGGATTTATTTTTACACTATTTAACAAATTAATTTGGGGTATATCCCAGATATTTATTGCTCAAAAATAAAAAATAATACAGAAGAATTATGTATTGTTAGATGTTTTCTGAAAAGGTTGGCTATTAAATATATCCCAGTACACACACACACACACACA
>BMAW01037517.1:759296-785045 GCA_019974015.1 Nephila pilipes
ATATATATATATAAATATATAACATGAAATATATAACATAATCAATAAGTTTATAATTTTTATTACAAAATATCCAACAGAGTTTTAATTAAAAGTGTATTCAAATTATCTGTGCAGTTAATTACAAGAGTGTCTGTTCTCCTTGAGATTCTATTACTTCTATAAAATTTACGTTCGTATATTATAAAGATACAATTTAAAAATGTTATAACCTTTCGAAATTTCAAACAATTACTCACAGTTTTTCTTCTAGAAGACTGAATCAAATAAGAATGAATATTCTACACTCAATTTATTGTCTCATTCATAATTGAATCCGAATTCTTAATACATATGTATTTATTTAATAATTATCATTATTTATAATTATTTTTATTTTTTGCAATAATTATGATAATTAACTTTTAATACTAGGTGACACATAAGTTTCTATTGCAAATTTTATAATATATGCATTATTGCTACATATATATATGCAATTTCACAATATTTTGCTGTTGGAAATTTGGTCACAAATGCAGTACATTTGTTAACTATTTGTGCATTAAATCTATGCTGTATAGGAACAAAGATTTTTTTTTATTTCCATTCCAATAGAGATATTTTTTAACGTAAGAAATACGAAGTTGTGAACTAATAAAAGTAATACATGAAAAAATAGAACGTATATTTAATTAAAATAATCCTATTATTCATTTATTTAATTCACTTATGATAAATCATAAAGAAAACAAAATTAAAATATTCTCTATATCAATTGAAGAGATAGCATTTAAAATATATAAATTATTTATTTATATCCTGAAATTAATAATGGTTAGTAAATTCTTACAACAAAATTTGCGATATAAATATTTCAGAAATAGTAACTAAAATTTCTGAAGTAGATTTTTTAGTTTTGAATTTCAGTCATCTTGAAACATTTATTCTAGTTTGTTTTATTTTCGTTAAGTAGTGTATTGCTTAAATGAATTCAAAAAAATATACAAATTGAATTTAAAAAATAAAATTTTATTCATCAGGTAGAAAAGAAAAAATTTTCAGATAATTTTAATCATATTCCATATTGATAATGAATGATTTAATATGTTACCTATAAAATATTTTAAATTAATATAACTATAAACTTTCTTAACATTCGTTTCATGCAGTAATTGAGTAACAATTAATTTATAATAAATATTATTAATCAATATTTTTAAATTTGATCAACTCATTTGAAAAAAAAAATATAGTTAATTATTTCAAACTGTACTAAAGTTTTGAACAAAAAAAAGAGGGGAAGGCTTTTTACCTAAGAAATGTGATGTTTTCCAGGATTTGAGTTCTACAACTTCTTGAATATCTATTGATCTATTGCACTATCTTTTAAATAATGAATAATACCAATGAAGCTAATAAAAGGAACTAAGGAAAACGGAAATATCAGCTGTTTATGGTACATCACGTCGTCATCGTAAAATAATAAAGAAATAGTACAAATTAACATGTGAACAAATTTTAAATTTTCTTATTTTAACCCATTCAAACTCTTAAGCATTAAACCTCATGAAATATCACAGGTATATGAAAATAAATATTTATAACAAGCGCAGACCTTTATTTTAATTATCAGTATTTAGCTTCAAATATGCAATATTTTATGAGTGTAAACGTTCATATAACAGTTGAATATTAATTTACATTCACTTTGAAACATATGACATATTTTCATACTCTATATAACACAGTAACTAATTTCTCTATAATTTAAAGTCAAAGAACATTTATCCAATTAAATGATCATTACGTTTAATGAACCCACACTTAACCATTGCCTTTTCAACATTTAAAAGACAATGCCAAGTAACGCCTCTAATTACCTTACATTGGAAACATTTTGTAAACTATTAGACCATTTCATTAGTTATAATGTATAATTTGTATGTGTAAGCCGAATTACACATTGAAGAATTCAGAAAACGTGATGGAAATTACGTCAGTGCGTGCCCTAGCATATATATTTCGCCTCTGATTCGGCCATAGTTCCTCACTATCTTGTAAAATAAATTATGTAGTTTTATTACCGCCGCCGTTCTAAGGCTTAATTGCGGAGTCCATTACCTTTTCGCGGAAGTGTCGGAGTGTATACTTATTAGTTTCGCTATCCCATTCTTCTAGGGGATGTTGTGTGCATAAAAGCGATTCTTAAAGTTTCTTTAAGCTACGCAAGTAACTTTTGGAAGACAGTATGTGAGACTCTCCAGTACTTAATCTAAATAGGGAGAGATAGAAGCATTTCTATAAAAATAAAAAGAACATTGGTACTTTTATGTCGGATGCAAGTGTGATTCAAAAATTTCCCATGTTAAGAATGGAAAAAGGATTACTCAACACTTCCAATGACAGGCTTTCTCTTTTCTCAGAAGTCTGCGAATATGACTCCTTAGTATTCCAAAAAATCACCACCATTATTTATTCTCAGAATGAGACCATCTTCGCCTTCTTTGGAGCTGATACACCGAAGTAACCCTCTGTTTTGATTATTACATGGTTTTATGGGAACATAAAGGTGAAAAATTTTTTTTATCGATGATGGCACAAGTGAAAACACTAACACTATGGTAGCAACAACTTGCTTCTTTAACATCTTCTGTCCTCAAAACAGGAACTTTTTGAACTATCCCCATATAAAATAGTGAAAATAATGTTGACAACGACAAAAGGAAAATTCCATTCTTAATATTATAGCAATAAATATTAGTAAATGCACACATTTCACATCCTAATTTCTCTAATTATATATTTTGTTAACACAAAAGTGCCTTATACTTATTGCTGAGGCAGCGTGTATTGTGTGATCTATTGGTCACGGTCACGAACTCGTGGCCAACATTGATATTGTCGAGTTGTTCAAGTTCTGATGCCACTAAAACCCCGCCATGTAGAAGGGGTGATTCATATTAAATCTTTCAAGGTCCCAAGCCCACCCGCGGACCGGATGTTGAAGCTTAGAGAAGGAGGTGTCAACTCAGGTGTTGTTCTCGTCACTTGACCGAGATTCAAAATTAAGATTCTTTTTAGCTTTCATGTTACTCCTAAGTACTACGTTAATAAACAATCAATCGGTTTCTCTGATACACATATTAATTTGCAACGTGTCATTTAACTCAATTTAATTGCTATTAATCAATTTATTATTTTTAAAAAAAAAATTAAAAAAAATTTAATTTATAGATATGAAAGGGTGGAAAAATGCTTTTAAAAGCACCAAGTTCCAAACCAAATAAGAAATTGAAACACGACGGATGTTAATAATTGAATGAAATTATACAAGGATTTTTTTTTATTATATATGTTTATTATGTGTATTTTGTCAATTATACATAATTTCTTCCATTTTTTATTAATAGTAGTAATTAATAATAACTATTAATACTAATAAATATTACAAACTAAATTTTTAAAAACTGTAATAACTATTTATATGTTTTAACACTTATTAGCCAAAAATATAATTTCTTTAATTTGATTTTCGTATAAATATTTAACCTTAATATGTTTTAATTTTTTTGAAATTTTTTTATACAATTATAATTTAATATACAGATTTGTAATTATTATTTGTTCTTTTTAAAATTCTTCACTGAATTTCAGAGTTTCCTTAAGTTATTATAGGAGGATTAGATAAAAAGAAATAAATAACGAAGTATTAGCTGTAAGGTTATAAAGAAATTATATATAATTCAAATAATGATAGTATTTTAATTTGGGGATAACAAACTTGCTACTATATGTACCTGAAATGTTTCCCCAACTTAAGTGATAATGAAGGTATTTTTGTTCTGTATTTTCTATAGTTATTTAATATTGTCTTGCATGTTATTGATATATTCTGGTATGTTACACATACATATCAGTTATATATTTTTTATATAATTTATTACAAATAGTACGAAATTGAATACAGTAAACTATGCACATGTACTTGAAATTTTCTTAAATCAAAAAAAATTCTTAATTATAACAGTTTTACAAATGTTTAAAGAATTATTTTCTTTTAAACTGAATATCTCTGGGAATTTGATTTCAGTTAAAATATATTTTGTTCCTATTATTTAAAAAAGGCTCAATAAAGAACTAACGCTTAGAAACAACACTTTCATCTTTATGCCTTTATAAATATCTTTATGAATCTTATTTCAAAACGTCTTAATATTGCACGGAATGTACTTCATTTCCCTCAGTATTCCAATACATAACGTCACATTTGCTCTTTTTTTCACCAAAATAAATACTTATTTAGTAAAATGCTTATTACTTGCAAGCTGAAACTATTAATATTTTGGACCGAAGCCAAAATCATTTCGGATTAATGCTTCTTTTTCGACGAAGAGCATAAGCAAATGAAAATTTTTCCTCGCTCCTTTTCGATGCGTAAGAAATACTGGAAAGCCTTTTCCTTCTTTTTTCTTTTCTTATCCTCAGGAAGAACTGTTTAATTGGAGTTCATTATGACTTGGTTCATTTGTCTTGAAAAGCCATTGCCAGAATAATTTTCCGTGACGAAAAGACTTAGTACTTCAACAACTCTGTCGTTTAGAGGAAGTAGCTTGAGAAGTTTTTTTTTCTCCTTTTTAGTGTTTACAAGCTTATCTACGTACGGCAATGTTAAAAAGAGAAAGTTTTTCATCTTTTGAAAAATTTTAACGCCATTTTGAAAGCAATTTTGGATTTAAAAAGCGTGAAGAAAGAAATTTTGAGAAAATAACTGTTCATTTAGAGTTGCCATTATATTTAAAAAAAAGTATTTTCATTTGATGAAAATGAAATAAAATGTGTAAAGTGAAATAGAGTCTTCAACATAGCCATAAATACTTATAATCATAGTGAAAATTTCAGGACTGAATGTAGTTCTTTTTAATATACTTTTATAAGTCTTGTAAAAGACACCTCTGAATAAGGGATACCTCTATTAAAGAGACAATTCTCTTGGCCCCTGTTACTTTGAATAGTATATGTATTTACCTCTTTTTAATGGAAACCTCTATTTAAGATACAAAGTATCTGGTCTGGTGGGTGTTCCTTATTGGGAGGTACTACTTTGTATATATTTTTGTCATATATATATATATATATATATATATATCAATACCCTCTCTGTATATGCTTGTTACTTTTATATACACCGTATCGAAATGAAAAAAATTTCGCTAACTAAAAGCTGAAATAATGAAATGCGTAATAAAACCTAGATTAATTATGAGAATCAAGAAAACTATACTTATCCTGAAAAGTTAAGTTATAGATAGTACCAGCTTACTAAACTAAAATAGTGTGTAGTTAAATTTCACATGATGAATGTTATACAGTATTTTAAGTAATTATATACATTTACCAAATATGATAATGTAATTAGAACAAATTTGAAACTTTTTATTGCTCTGCTTATTAAGTAAAATGACAGAAACTCAAATTTAATTAAGAAAAAACGTGTCAGATTATTTGCTTACTATGACCAAAGAAATCATCTAATAAGTTATATACATTTAACGTGTTTCTAAGTAAGATGTTTAGAAATTGATCCTTATGGAAAAAAGTCGGCGAATTTCTGAAGGAATTTTAACTTTCCCGGAATAAAATTGCTCTCATTTTCTTTTATATTATTTTATACATTTTTATTCATTATTCAATTCAAAATTATGTTTTGTTAAAAGATGATTACGTGTGCAATCTATAAATTGAGCTTAAATAAATAACAGGAAGTTGTTTACATTTAAGTAGGTTCAGTAAGTAGAAACTACATAAACAGAAGCATGCATGAAATGAAAACATATTCCTCGTTAGCACAATTACTTATTAATTTCATTTCAAATGTTCTCCACAAAACTGCATATACGCGAACATATTTACAAAACAATTTCAGGAATCCATCAGTTTGAGTTATCACGAAACATGTCATGGTCATATTGAAACTCCAGTTATTGAAATGCATCTTACCTTAATGTCATAGAACCTGATCAAAATTTTGAACAAATTTCAATTTTTTTAAAAAATTTAGACGTTGCAATACATACTCCTGTTTGTAATGCAGCATTCTTAACATTTAAGAATATTCCAAAATTAATCTATTTTTCACATTAGTACGTAAAGTTGAAACGTGGAACACAATTTACACCAGAAAAAGAGGGATTGATTCGGATAGAAGAATAGAAGTATTATTACATATAGTTTTCTCCAAAAGATAGCGAAGTCTGAATATAAAATTCATGACTGAGCAACTTCTTTTATTGGAAAGTGTTTCGATTCCGGGTCCTATTCTTTAACATTACATGAGGATAGATTTAAGTGAAAACATGTAAAGGCAATTATTATTGTACGTGCTTAAAAGGCTTTTGCACAGTAATGTATATTTTTAAGTAAACATCTAATTAAAAGTGTGTGATTATGGCCTTATAGGAATGCAAATTAATTCTTTTTGGCTTTTTAATATATAAAATGGTACCCTATATCTCCGATCAATTAAATTTATCATGTTATAAATATGATAAAAGCATAGTTCGGGCCAAGGAAAACAACACATTAAGACACACTTCAATTATCTTTTATATAAATTTCTTTCCCTTAAATCACAATAAAAGACTTTTATTTCTATGCATTTCTTTGAATTCCTATTATTGAACATCTATTTAATTTTGATTTTTAAGTTTACGTTGTAGTTCAATAGCTAAAATAACTAAAGCATGTGAGTATAACGAAACGTGAAAGGTGTTTTCCATCGCATGTTTCAACTTGATTTTTTTAAAAATTTAATTTTTGCTTACTATTTCTTCTACTTTTCCAGTCAGTTCATTGATCTGCATAAATCAATCTCTGAAATTTTGATTTTTTTTATCTTCATTTTCTAATAGTTCCTTGTAACTTGACAAATATAATGTAAAGACGGTAAACAATATATATGCGTTATAATACGGCAATTAAAAACGTATCGTAAAAATATTTTTAGCATTACTGGATTTCTTCATAATATTTTTACACATTAACATTTGAGTATAGTGAGTTGCTTGATTCCCCCAGCTTTATTTTTATTTGAATGTTTAGATGCTGAAAGGTTAATGTAAAATATATTTTGTCATTCGCAATGCTTTTTGATTGAAGAACTTTCCTTCTATAGTGTAAAAACAATACATAAATGGGGTGTAACCTTTTATTTTTTTTTATTTGTTGAAAAGATTTAAATTTCTTACAAGAGCTCTTTGGTTAAAATAAATTGTTAGCAATTTATGTAGTTTTAGCGAGTTTTAATATTAATCATCCAATGATCTTTGGAATAACCAAAAATAAAAAAACATCGCAAGGATTAGAAGAAAAAAAAGTTTACTAGAATAAATTCATTTTCGATCAAAGAACATCAAGTTTGGTATGAATCTTATACAACGCTTTAACTGAGTCCTTTTATCCCTTACCGATAACTTTGTTAACTTTAGATGTCGTTCAACTCGTAGTTTCCTATTTTCGTATGAATCGTTGAGTAAACAAAATTAATCTAAAATAAAGCGATTGTACTTTTTTTTTTAAAGATTTGTTATCGGAAATAAGGTCAACGGATGGAATAGTTTGTTGAAGAAAAAAGCAGGAATAATTATTTCTGTATGGATATTAATATTTCATAACAATTCTAATAATAATTTTCTAGCTTTATCTGATATATTAGATGTTATATACACTGTATTATACCTAAATGTTATTCAAGGAATATCGAACAGTTAGAAATGTTGATCCAGACATTTTTCTTCTATTGCAGAAAATCTTTTTGTGATGATTTAACTGATCGTATTAAATAACTCAATGCTGAATTAATCAAATATATATAAAGAAATTTTATAATTTGTACAGTTATGACACAATATCTGTAATAAAAATAGCAATTTTGATATAATTTTGAAACATTATATAAGATCAAATTTAATATTTATAGCTTACTTGCATTTCTGAAACACTATTTTGCAACAAATAAAGCAAATGTACTAAAAACACCGAGTTATTGTTTCATTCAAAATAAAGCATAAGTATAGTGTTTTAAATATAAAATATGATTGTAATGGTATTATCAAAACTCTGATTAATTCTGAGTGTGTGGAAAGTCATAAAAAATTAAAACCAACAAAAATGTTAGTAATGATATTTTTATTATCAAAACACACACACACACAAGAGACGGTACCATTACGAAGCAGCTTTAAAGTAAAAATTGAATTGATTTCACAAACTGGATTTTGTACTAAAATTAAAAGTATTTATTCACTAGATTATGAGAAATTTTTTATTCATGAGATATAAATAGAAAAAAACATTCCGTTTCGAATTGTTACTCAGAAAGCTCAGAAAATTAATCTTGTTTCCATAATTGTGAAAGTAAAATTTACTTATAGATTGAAATGCAAAAAAAGAAAATTAATTTTAAAATACTATGAGATTAAAAGATCGTGTGAATCCATAACTATTGCATAATAGCAAATTTTTAAATTTTAGTTTACTGAGATTTGATTTATTAATAAATAATTTTAAAAATTAAATTTTCCTAAAATACATAGCTATATGGAGAAATTTTATCCTATAATCTGTGTGTCTATATAAACAGTCACCATGAAGACATTGTAAGTTCTTCAATTCAAAAAGTAAATGTAACTCTACGAATATCACTTTATTCTTTATTCCAGCCGTCTTGTAGTCACAATCAAAACATTCAAATGTAAAACAATATCAACTTAAGACAACAAAGAGAATGAAAGCAAACGATTACGCAATATAAGTTAAATTATTAAATATTAAAATTAAAGCCAATCATAACATCTTAAAGAAATAATATTCTGTTTAGATATTAAAATTAAAGCAAAGAAAAAATTATTAAATTAAATATGTTTTAACAGAAATATAACTATGGTTTTTGTAAAATGAAAATATGAAATAAATCTTTACATATTTTTCTATTCTAAATGCTACGTATTACTAGTCCTTGAAGAATCTCTCAAACTAAGTTTGAAAAGTGTTCTTTAAATAATAATATTTAATAAATAAACGATTGATTCAAGAGAAAATAGGAAAAATCTTATTCATATAAAATTGAAATTTATATAAAAGTAGGAAAACGAACAAAAA
Source organism: Nephila pilipes (assembly GCA_019974015.1). Lineage (NCBI taxonomy): Eukaryota > Metazoa > Arthropoda > Arachnida > Araneae > Nephilidae > Nephila > Nephila pilipes. Next base: position 768,435 of record BMAW01037517.1, read on the forward strand.
ATTTATTTGATCGCGTAGAAGGAAAAGAAGATAAAATTCGATAAGCATATTTCATAACACGGCATAGATTTCTTGGAGACCTATTTATATTTGAGTGAATGTCATAGGAATATTTACTATATTTTGAGTTTAAATCAAGCCAGTGAATTCATATAAAATATTTTGTCTACTTACATATTTCAAACGATTCTCATTTATTTCTCAACAAGAAAGGAACGAATTTATGAATACGATAACTGAGTCCTATAAATTCCCTCTTTTGAATTTTTTTTTAAGAAATTGGACTTTTCAAGAGAAAAATATATTGACCGGAAAGCAGCTTACATTCAACTTGGACAGTGATTTTGTGGTCTATTTTAAAGATTTCGATTCACAAAGCACTTCTATGGTTCAGTTAACAAATATGGAACATTTTGATGCAAAAGTAGAACATTTATTAGAATGAAAATAAAAAATTCTAAACTGATTTTCTTTTTAAAACTCTAGTCGTAATTTTTAAATGGCGTAACTATAATGGTGAAATTTTTTCTGTAATGATAAGAAATTAAAATCATAAGCATTTAGTAATGAACATTGAATTTTAGTATGTAATTTCTTACTGTCACTGAATCCATTTATATTTATTGAAAAGCACAATTTTTAAATCAATGTTCTCAAATGTGTTCACTGTTAGAAAACAGGACTAAAACTAGAAATATTTTTGTGCAAAAGAAAAATACTGTTATTGTAACGAATTTCCTTCGTTGATATAAAGAGACATGGTGATGTTATAATAATCTGCCAAAACTCTTTAACCAGATTTTACAGCCTTTGAATAAAAGTGAATTAATAGTGTGAAGAGGTCAACCAATTGTTCCCTTAATTAAATCATATGATGACTTATACTTATCGTAGTAAAATAAGCAATCGAATTCAAACTACCGAATTTGATTCAAATAAACGTCTTGGGACTCGATATGAGTCATGTACACGCGTTTAGTATATCGCCTCACAGTTACTCAATCCAATATAGTGTTCCTGTGAATCTCTCTAATTTCTCTATCTTCTTTCTATATATTAAATTACATTTTCATAGAAAGGCTAATTTATACACATCATGACTACTTCATAAGTCGAGGTACTCATATTAGATATCGTAGTAAAGAAAATTCAGATGTTAGTTAAGGAAAATGCGCGTAAGAAGTATTTATATTATGTGTAATATCAAAGAACGAAAAAATTTCAAGTGAGAGCAGTTATAGCTCAAAAGGTACCTCAAAAGTACATGTTTTTGGTGTTATTAAGGTGGTTTTACGATTTATAACTTTTGCGTAATCATGTTATTCTATTAATTACTTTAGGGACTCTATAATTTAAATTACGAAAAAGGCTGAAATTTATGCCGAAGTTAGTAAAAAGGAAGCAGGAGTGAAAATGAACTTAATAATGCACAGAATATATTTGTGAGTGTAGAAAACCTAAATTGGTACTGTAGGAGAAAAGATTTGGTTCCGCCTTGTAGATATTAAACTATCACCGTAATTACATAACTTTAATTTTATCGAATCCGAGTGTAGGGGTAAGCTTGATATTTAATATTTTTTAGCCACCCAAGGGGCTATTGTTTTCTATACCCTATAAACTGGCGTACCTGACCACTTTTCATAAATTTTTCTTATTTTTGTGCATATTTTTTATGTCTGCTTCCGCTAATAAAGTACTTAATTTTCATAATTACGTCATAATAAATTCCTCCTGAACTTCTTATTGAATTGAAATAAAATATATGTAATATATGTCTGATACCTGCTTTTACCACTAAGGAACTCAATTTTCATAAATATGTCTTAATAAATCTCCCCTAATATTTTTATTAGATTGAAGTGAAACAAATATTTAAATTAAGTATTTTATTTACTTATCTAATTATGTATTTCCTTAAATCATATGTAAACTCGAATCAAGATATGAATGAAAATAAATAAAATTATTCAGAATTTAAGTTGTAAGGCAACTTTTTACTTTACCTCAAGAATTTCAAATTACATCTTTTTAGTTTGGCTTCTTTATTGGAATGTTTTAGGGTGAAATGATTTTAATATTGATTTACAATTAACTAGTTACCTAAAGGGAAAATTGTTTTAGGTGGATCACTTTTGGTGTACCTAATCACTTCAATTTTTCATCGTTTGCTTTAATTTTAACTACATGTAGCTGACATAATATTAAATTTAATTATTTACCTATTCCTTTAAATTTAATACCGTAAAAGTTTACTATTGTCCATTTCTAGATATTTCATCGTTCACTTTAATTCTTATATTTAATTGAGTAATTTAATAATAATTATAAGGAAAAAAGCGCACTTTAGATGGATAAATTTGCTCTTTACTCAACAATGCATATAATTTTTTAAATAAAATTTATTATTATACGTACAAAGGAATCGCGATCTGATGGAGAGCATTTCCCCTTTTAATTTAAATAAATGATTAGACACATAACCTGTAATTGTTTTGAGTTACTGAAAATTGATGTATATGTGTTCGGAATTTAAGTTTTTAAATTAAGTTGACGGAAGTGTTAAGTAACAGAGAGGTGTTACACATTGTGAATTATCGTCTGTTAAATGTCACTCAAACAAATTTGACCCTGATTAATAGGTTAGTTTTGCTTGCTACCGCGTCAAGTTATCACCATCGATGAGACCTGAATTCATACTTATACACCGACAAACCAACAAACAATCGAAACAGTAAATTACTTCCAGTGAATTTACTCTAAAAAAGACGAAGGTGATGTCTCCTCATGTAAAAAAGTTATGAAGATGATTTTTTTTTTGGGATGCGAAAGACGTCTTAGATATAGAAAAATTATCAATGAAGAATGAGTTATTCCAGTCTCATTTCTAATACAAGTACTTTTTTAATCACCCTCATTAGATATATAATTGTTTAAAACAATTTGTCTCCTAAATTTAAAGTCACTCAATGAATGCAATTTAATTTTTTGTTCAAATATTGTAGTGATACTCGTTTCCTGTTGGCTCTTGCGCCATAAACCTATATACATTCTCTCACCGCATTCTATTAACGATGTCTGCGTGTTACCATCGTCAGTATAAGTCCATCTATGAGCCATACTTATTCTACAGAGCTAATGCAGGGAAGTTTGAACTGAAGCGGAGTGCATCATCTTCTTCGTATACACACACACACACACACACACACACACACACACACACACACATATATATATATATATATATATATATATACATCTTGCGAAGCTGTAAATTGGAGATAGAATTTCATCTTCCTGCTGTCTTATTTTGCATCCTATTATCTTCAATTACCGTCAGTTTATAATAATTTTTAATTCTAATATTTTTATTGTTCCAATTAAAGTTTTAATACTAATTTCCGATCTTGGATAATAACGTTTGTTCTCGAGTTGAGATTTAATTCCGTGCTCATTATTTGACTTTTGTCCTACGCTACAATACAAATGCAAGTTCTGATTTGATATATAAGTTGGTTCGTAGTGAATATTTCTTCGCTGTAGCTCCAAGCCCTATTTGGGCCTTTATCTCCATATCTGAAGTTAAGCCTTATAATATACAATGCCCATGTTTAAGTGGATGCTTACTAAAAATTACAATTAATTGAAAATAATTAAATAATTAAATGGATAAAGAGTTAAGATTAAAAACGATTGAGTGTAAAAGTTACATGAGTTTAAGTTTTAAAAAAGACTAAAGGTTAACATTACAATCGTGAGGTGAAGAACGAGCAATGACTATGGGGGAGGGGGAGTCAGCGTGAAGGCGCTTATCCAATCAGTTGGTTCAAATTAAAAAAGAGTTAGATATAAAAATATCTCGTCTTCTCTAGTACGTTAATGAAGTCAGAATATAATCAGAATACTGAAGAATTTTTCAATCAGAATGAGTATATATCATTTTTTTTGGATCCAACCTTTATAACTTGGTAATTTCCGAATTGAATGGAATGAAATTATATATTATTATATAGTTCGGTATAAACTACAATAAGTTACTTTAGTGAAGTTATGATTAAATTAAATACCTATAGCTGAAAAATGTAGTTATTTTTAAGTATGTTTTTTACTGTTTTCTTGTGAAAGTTTTCCAAAAATTCTATACGGTTTTATAATGAATCCACTTACTTTCAGAAAGAAAGGAACAATGTATATTTTGTTTGAGGTCATAAAAAACAATTTTAAAGAACTAAAAGTTCAATAAATTTTGATAAACATTTCTTAAATTTATATTTTAGGATACAATCGGATTTTTTTAGCTTTTAAAAAAATTACCAATTCAAGAGTTTTAATTGTATGAATACCAAATAAATTCAATATGTTATAGTTACTGTAAATACTGGACACATACACACACTATTTTAAAACGTTTATTTTACTGAAAGTTCAAATAAAGAATAAAACATTAAAACATATTTCATCAACATGAAATAAATCCATATGAATGAATAACTGATGGGTTTTTTTAAAATGAATTTTTATATTGAAATAGATGCCCTCTGTAGATGTGTACTTTTTACTCACCAAGGAAAGAAACAAAGAAAAATTTTCCTTAAATATTAATTTTATTTAATTTTACAGCCTTTATTTGCTCTTCCGCGTTATTTATGTGGTATATTTTGTAACTTAAATCTTTTAGTATGTTTCTTGCGAAACTGAAATGAAATACTTTACATTCAAAAACAATAGACCTTATACGAAAATGTGTAAAAATTCATCTAATTTTAGAATATTTAACTTTTTCCATGACTGAAAATTATACAAAATATTTAACTATGAAATTAAAGCATATTTCATTACATCGTCTTTTATAGTTTCTATTTTATGTATTAAATAATCATACACAAAGAAATTGAATGTTTGGACTATTTTTTTCAAGCTGCAAAAATTATAAGCTCTTATAAAACATGACTCTGTTTTGGAAGTTAGATTTGTAATATGATATGGTACATTTTTAATTTAAGTCTGCGGGGTGTTTCACTTGAACAATTTAAATGAACCAATTAAAATTCAAAATTAATAAATAGTTAGAGGAAAGTAACTGTCCTTTTAACCTTTAAAATACTTTCCTTTTGCCTAATTAAAAATTATATAAAATATTAAAGTATAAAAATGAGGCATATATATTTCAATAAATCTTCTGATGCTTTTTTATTGTGTATTAAGTAATTATGCAAAAAAGGGAATACTTGAAAGATTTCCTTCATACTTAAAAATTTACAAGCTCTACTAAGACAAGATTCTGATTTCTAACACAATAAAGAACTCTGACTCACGAAAAATTAAGCTTTATGTAGTATCCCTCAAGTCCATAACTCAATGATTTTTGTGCACCTATCGCATCACAAAGATTCTTTTTTCCCCCTTTTCCCCCCGAGTACTCTATTGACGGAAAAAGCACTCAAGCGGAAGAAAGAAAACATCTGTAGATGATGTCTGGGAAAAGAAGCAAAAGGCATCTTGTATTCAGAACAGATTCTATCTCCTTTGCCTGACAGGATAAATGAGAGTTGAGTTGAGGTGAGTCGTAACACCTGACGATTTAAGAAAAAGAGAGAAAAATATTTTATTTCGGAAAGGTGCCAAATTTATCACGCTTTAGAACAGGAATTTTTTTTTCATTGTAAGATATTAATAATGTTCTGCACAGCCTCGCATCCATCAAATTTTTTTAAAAAATAATTTTTGGCTAAAATGGGCTTTAAATTGTAGAGTTAATAGATTAATGTAATTTACTAGGGAAGTAAATAACTGCAGGAAAAATTGAAAACAAAATTTTTCCTTGATTTCTTTTTGAAGGAGAAACCATGAACTTAATATACCTTCTGTATATTTTGGCTTAGGGATTGTTATTTTTAATGCAACATTTTGATTCTTTTTTTTTTGCTGTTCAACTATCAATCACTTACGATATAAAAATATCACAGCGCTTTTAAAAATGTTTTTTTCTATGTACTTTCAAAATATAGATAAGTAATGCAAGAAATATCATTTTAGAATTGAATACTTTAAAAAACAAAATTATGACTCTCATATTCTTTCATAAAGGTATGTAAGTTGAATTGGTTGGCTGCATGAAATTTCTGGCACTAAGTTCTCATGGGACATATTGCGATGAACTCAAGGTTGTAATTTAATCTATGTAATAGTTTAAAAATTCACTATTCAACCTTAAGGTAGAGAATAAAATGTGGATTAATAAAATTATGTGAAAAGGTAAAACCAATGTCATGTAAATAGTGAAATAAATTTATTTGGGGATCAAATTTCCACTATGAAATTTATTTTACTAATTTAAAATGATGAAAACGAACCGAGTTAAAATCAGGATATACAATTAAAATGTGTCTTACAATGAGAGGACAAATACAGCAGTTACATATAGAGAGATCTTAACCGAGAAAGAGATAAATAAGTAAAGTGTAAATAAGTAAACGTGTTAAAATTACATTTTGGTTTATTCTTGAAAATGGTTCCCAACGAGAAATGATGATTTTTATATGGTGTATGTATTTTATTGCCTATTTCCAGAATCTATTAATTTTGCCAGTGGTCATAAGCCTTTTTAATATATTTTAATGAAGAACAATATGAAACGGGGGAAGAGAATGTGCCGATTTCAGATTTAGCTGTTCTATCCACTGTCTGATTTCCCTTGATTTCCACTTAGGAAGGAATCCAACGAAAGATCACCAGAATGTTGTTCGTCTTTAGTTTATTAGTTTCTTTAAATGTAAGAATGATCAACGGGGGTAGGAAGAATGATTCGCATGACATACAGATTCTAACGCACCCATGAAATCCGTTAAGACAACAAAACTTTCATTGGGTCCACTGGACACACGTTGTAGCGCTTAATGAATAGCAAAAATCTCCACTGTAAAAACCGAACATGAAGGATGAAGATTAAAACTATAAAGTAAAATATTAATAAAAAATGATTGAATGACTTAGAACTTTCGGTGTGTTTGTGTTTAAAATCAGAATATTGTTAAACAAAGTTATTGAAAAGCGGAATAAAATTTATTTTGAGCTGTGACTGAATTTAAAAAAGTTTTAAAAGATTTTAAGAATCAAAATTCTGTTCATATCAGGGTGAGAACCTCTCGTCTGCTTTCATGACAGAGATGTTAGATAATCCATAGCCTCAATTAAAATATAAACTTTTCTGTGAAATGGAGGAATAAAAAAAAATTTGCCTTATAGAGTATATCCAAGAATAAACGTTTTTTTGAAAATAATAGAAATGGAGATGAAGATTCCATTTTAAAATAGTAATTAAGGGACAAAAGTTACCCTCTTACGTGTAGTGACGGTTTAAAACAGCCAACGTACAAACATTTGATGGGTGATGTTCGGAAGGCTTCAGAACAAAGCAGTGTGGTAAAAGGTATTCATTTTGTATAAAACTGATTTTTTTACCTGAGCCATAAAACACTCAGGCATAATCTAATTTTAAACTTATTAGAGCACGATATATACGTAAAAGACCAATGCGATTTGACTCCCAAGATGTGGTTGCTAAAACTTTTAAAATGTTCAGTGATTTTTCGCATCGTTTCCGGTTGTAAATTATGAGGATGAAACGTTAGTATTTTTTTTAAATATCGGTCCTAAAATTTAATGTCGTCTGCAACGTTTATTAAGATATTATTACAATAGAGTTCATGTTTAAGTTCCTTTTGTCTACAAAAGCGAATACAAGCGGTTTTCGCCACACAAAAAGAGCAGAAATCGTTTTCATTTGTCCAAATCATAGTTTTATATATATTCTGTTAAAGTTATCTCTCAGTACTGTTCAATTCTTTTTCCATTCATGAAATTTGAAAGTCATCGATATATAAAAGAGATTTTACAAAAGGTGGGATGTTCGAAAAGATATTATTAATTGTATGAATGAACAGAGCAACGCTTATAACACTCCTTTGAGGCATCCTTTGTTCTTTAACAAAAACATCTGATAAGATCGAGTCAAAAAAATACCTGCGTTCTGGTAGCTTTATAAAAAATTGGCAGTTTTAACACTTAAATTCATAATCATATAATTTTTTTTAAAATGCCATACCTCCAAGTTTGATCGTACGCCTTCTCAATATCAAAAAAATAGAAATAACATGTTTATTTTGGACGAAGACAAATCTTGCATTTGTTTCCAAAGCGACTAAGTTATCCACTTTAGATCTGTTTCGTCAAAAGTCGCTTTGGAATGGCGAAAAAAATTAAATTTTGTTCCAAAATGTACATAACTCTGTCCCACAATTGTTTGATTGTGATGTCACTAATATATAATATTTTCTATATATTTCGTCCAAGATTCCTTTTCACTCGCCATTGAATTTTTCTAAGAATTGCTTTATGTTTTATGTAAAAAATAAAATTTTGCGATTATAGGATATCTCTTAAAAATATTAATTGATCTTCTTTGACTTTTATATGCGTCTCTGGAATTATTATTCCTTCCCAGTTTCGATTGCTTTCTCGGTTTGTTAGATATATTTTAATACATTCATTAGCACTTTCTATGAATATGTCTGTGATGTCCTTTGCAACCTCATCAGTGTTTTGTGAATATATTATTTCTCCGGATATATTAGCAAGGGAAGAAAAGACTGTCAGTTAACCATTTCATAAATGTATCTATTCCTGCAAGTGGACTTTTGTTGGATGAGATCAAAACTGTCCAATATAAATGGAAAGTCATCACTATTATAAAGATATTCATCTGTCTAAGAAAGTCCAAAACTGTAAAATGAAAGGAGAACATATTGACAAATCTATAGAATGAAAATTCCTTGTGGTTAAACGTAAGTCGAATGGTTATTGTTTAAAATACACAGGTTAGTGTTGAAATGATTTTTTCCTATATGTTATTTTTACTGCCCAAAAGAGCGTTTAAATCCCCAAGTAAAATAAAAGGCACGGAAAGTTGATTTATGAGGGTTTTTTTATATGTGTGATATCAAAGTAGATATTTGGTGGCATGTACAGGCTGTTATTAAGGTATGAACATGAATATTGGAGGCATTGGCTTGAAGTAATTAAGGTTTGCAAAAGGATTTGAATGACAGGAAGAGCTTGAAATGTTAACAAAGCGACATCCCTCCTTCGTTTTTTGGATAAGAATATTTCTTCCTAATTGTTATAGTTGTGAATGTTCTTAATATCCTTAGCTGGTTAAATATGTTTCTTGCAGGACAAATGCAACAGGATTATATTTGTCAATGATGCCTTTTAATTATGTGGTTTTATTTTTATATTTTCGTTAATTCTATGAAATCGAAGCGGCCACTATAAAAGAAAGAAAAAGAAGAAAAAAATAAACGAGCCCTCTCTTATTTTAAGATGATTCCGAAGACAGCTGTTAGCATTTTGTCATCGCGTCTGAGAGGTAAACTTTGATATCATCTTCATCACTTTCAGATTTATTATTAGTATTTTCAATGTTTTGTTTCGTTCACTAAATTTGAATTCGTTTTCATAGCATCGTTTCTGTCTATTTGCAGTTCTTTTGCTCTTTCACTTGTTATTGGAACGTTTAACTGTTGTTTATTTCTGGGGAGGGGAGCTGCATTTTTTGTAAGTATAACAGCTGATAGAATTATTTTACTTATTTTAAGGATTGAGTTTAGTTTGAGTAGAATTTGAATATGTGTTTTTAGAAAGAACAAAGAAGGTTGAAATTTCTGGTAGAACGTTTCGATATACTGAAATCATAGTATGCTGGTAATCTAGTATGCGTTTCTATTGTTATCGTTTGCGTACAAGTATCAAAGGTTTTTACATTTGGAGGATTAGAGATGAATGGAGCTGAATTATTTTTAGAGTAACTGTGGGGGGGGGAGTAAATATAATTTTCTAGTCACAGGAAATGAAATATTTTCATTTATTTCCACAGTTTGAATTTCTTTTTCTGTAAACCATCGAGGACACTTGCGAGAATAGGCAGGATGGTAGCCTTTGCAATTCAAATCACTACAGTATCACAGGGGCCCCGTCACCCTTGTTTACCAACGACTGTAAACCCTACCTAAGAGAAAAAGATCACTAAGGTTCCTCGGGTTCCTGAAACGCTTGCCTACCTAAAGAAGCCAAAGAAAGTTAAGCCACTGTAAGCTTTAAGATATGAAATACCCAAGTGATATTAAGGATACTGTCCTTGAATTCACAAAATTTTGTCTTTATAAATAGTATTTAAAATTATTTACTTAAACTTCAAAAAAATTATTAACTTTTTTCAAATACGTAAGAGACCAGATTCCTAAAATTTCAGCAATTGCACGAAGATTTAAACGACGATCAGATACAAAAAGATTCCCAATTTTTTTTGTCCATTTTCAATCGTTTTTGACGTAGAAGGGTGAACCACGCGTGAATCATCCTCAGCGTCTTTACGACCATCTTGGAAACTCTTAAACTACTCAAAAAACATGTGCAAGCGATGATTGCTATACTCTTCTTTCAATTAATTATAATATTCAGTAGCAATTGTTCCAAATTTCATGTGAAGTTTCATAACAATTTTTTGCTCACTTATCCTTTTTTCTGGCGAAACAAAACATAAGGATTTGTTTACAGTAACGAGAAGCACTGCATTCGAAAGAGAGGTTTCACGCTAAACAGCTGACGGTCGCTGGCATTTGGTACATGAGTACTTCTTCTGTAGCAGAGTTAGTCCCGTTATTTAACAGACACACTTCGTAAGGCGATTTTCCCCGTTTTACAGTTTACTGCCAAATGCATATTGTATAAAAAAAATTCAATATTTTCTATCTTCAAGAATCTCCTTACCGGCTTTTGATTTTTCAACCATTCCTTTTTATTTTTGAATAAAAAAAAGAGACCACGTAAAAACTTACTTCAAAATATCCACCACATATTTCGAAGTTGAAGTTCATATTTAAGAATATAACACGAAACTTAAACCGAATCCTTGACATTTATTGCATGAATTTCCAAGTCAAAATATCACGATCCACGGCAAATAAACAAACGGTTTTTTTTCTTCGAACCACTCTTAGTATTTTCTTCAAGAATATCTTGGAAAATAAAAACTTCCAGCGCCTTTTTTTCAAATTCCCCCGGGTTGAAATGGAAGATGGAATCAGCTGCATTCGGAACAGATGTGAATTTACGAGAATCATATCGGAATTTATGTTGTTCGGAAAGGCAGAGTTATGAGAAGAACCTTAAGCGCTCTTCTCGATTTTCAGAACATTTTACGAGGGTAGATATCTCATGTAGAAAACGACAGACACCTACGTTCCTATCAGCTGATCTTAGACTAGAGGGTTGTGTACTTTTTAGGATTTTATTACATAACTTCAAGCACGATCCTTTTTTTTTAAGTAAGTGGAATCATTCGAAGGGCAAAAAGTTTTATTACATTTATCAAAATCAAGGGTTATTTTTTAAATAGCATGCAAGTTCCGACATGTATTAGATTCCTTAATCGTAAAAGTATTAAATAATCTATAATTGTTTTAAAAAGCCATTTTGAAGTACTTTTGAGTGAGAAAGCTTTTTAAAGGAATAGGTGGATCAGTTTTAGCGTCTGTATTTTCTTAAAAAAAAGTTAAGAAATAAAATGATATTAAAATAATACGAAATGAAATTTTTAACAATCTGAGAATTTATTAAGACAGAAAGGTAAGAAACAACATTAGAGTACAATAATACAAAATAAATTGATTATCAACCTGAGAAATTGAAAAAAACAGGAAGAGAAGTATATTAGAGCAGAATAGTATAAAATTAATTACTTAACAGTTTTTTCAAAAAACTGTTAAAATAGTAAGAGATGTAAATAGAATATATATTATGATACTATTATTTTTTATGTTCAAAAATTAATGGTAGCATGTTATAACAAAATGATCAAGTGTAAATGTTCAGTTGTTTTAATATAAATATTGTTTGAAATAATAACTGTGCTCTTTAAAAGACATTTATAAACTTCACTATTATTTTATGTTGATTTAGTGAGCCTAAACATGCTTATCTGGTGCAACAATATGATATAATGGAAAATATCGCATTAAAAGTAATGGCATATTTAGACAAACAAATTACTTTTCAAATATCTATTAATATTGTTGTAATTCAATTACAAACTTATTTATTTTTAATCGATTTGACGAATGTTTTAATAGCAAACATTTATATAATATTTAATTTTGATACCTTTTAAGAAATATTATAAAATTTTATATCTTTTTATTAAATATTTATGATAATTTTTTATTTGAGGTCTTGTGTTTATTTTTTTAATATTTTTGTTGAATAAGAGAGAATTTTTTTTAAAAAAAAAAACATCAACAATATGTTGCTGAAAAAATAGCATATTTCAAAAGAAAAAGGATCCAATAATAATAAAAGAAACTGAAAAAAAATCAATGCATGAATAAGTAATAAAATTAAATAAATAAATAATTCTTGAAAATTCAAATTAAGCATGTAAACAAAGAAGATACGAGAGGTTGGATTTTCAAGAATAAAGGAGAGACAAGGGGGAAATTTTACTCTAACTAAAGTGCTTTGCAAGAATTTCAAAGTAAATATTATTATTATTATTATTATTATTATTATATATATATATACAGGGTATTAAGAAACTCTATGGTAAAAATTTAAGGGGTGATAGAAAACCTCTAAACAGGCAATTATCACAATACGATGCATAGGCTGAGAGAAAGTGGTAAACAGCTTGACCGACAGTAATGGAAAGTAAAAAGTTCGAATTTCTTGCACATCGTCATTTCTACCGTGGAATTTATGAGGCTTAACGAAGTACAGTAGATAGAAAAAAAGACCACAGCCTTAAAAAAAGTTTGAAGTTCTGTCATTAATTTCAATACACCTAGGATGTTTCGGAACTCATAAGAAAAAAATATAAAGGCTGATAGAGAAAACATCCAAACGAGCAATTTTCAATCAATAATGAATGATTGAGAGCAAATTGTGAGCTGCTTGAAGATGCTGTAATAGAAAGCATGAAGTGCGAGTTTTCTTATACATCGTCATTTCTACCATGAATTTCAAAAAACATGGCGTACGGTAATCAGGAAAAGGCCATGCCTCCTGAAATGTGTAATGACGATGTGTAATTTTTATGGCTTATCTATATGCTGTTCCTTATATGGTGAAAATTGCTTGTTTTGATGTTTTCGATCATCCTTTAATTATCTGCCCTTGAGTTTCGAAACATCCAGTATACATATATGTGTGCATGTGTGAGTGTTTGAGTATGTATATGAGTATAGTGAAATGGTACATTATTTTCTTTTAACTTAACGTAAATTTGACGTCTAACCAAATTCGTCTCAAACAAACTTCTGCACCAGTTAATACAACTTTAACTCTAAAATCTATAATTTTCTTAGCACTAGTCATAAAAGCATATAGTCGTTTCAGTCGATTTTATGGGTTTGATTTTATTTATGTGCCATTGGGTACAACTTATTAATATTGCATATAGTTGCACAGGTAGTAGTTAATTCCTTAAATAAACTTTATTGTTCCGTTAACCAATTGTAGCACATAGAGGTTGTAACTCATCATAACCCAATAATACTTCGGGCGGAGAAGAACCAATTCAAAAGATGAGGAAAATAAAAGATTTACTGTACGGACTAATATGTATGACACTAAGGTTTTATGAATAATATTTGATTCAATATGTAATTTTCTAATGTTTACTTTTATCCTATTCCATAGTCCACTCCAATATTAATTATTAATCATAATTTATTATATTCCAATTCTTCTTCAACGACATAAGTAAGCCAAACCAATGAATTGATGAATATTTGTTTTGGTTCTGCTTAACACAGGTAAATACAAAAAGGAGAATAATATATTTAATGTTGCAAAAGGCTTTAGATTTCTAAACAATGTTATTCCAGAATTATAAAACTAACTATTCCCATCAACAAAATTAAGTTTTAAAAACTGGTTATAACACCAAAGGAATTATTTGAAAAGATTTTAAAATTTAAATCCAAAGAAAAAATTAAAAAGAAAAACGCCAGAAAACGAAACCCTACAGCAATATATATATATATATATATATATATACACATCATCATCATCATCATTATTATATAGGTAGTATATATATATATATATATATATATATATATGTATATATATATATATATATATATATATATATATAATATATATATCAGTGTATATATCATTGATTCTGCAAGTGTTTTTCATTTTGGTATTTTTTTAACTAGACTTGTATTATTCCACCAACAAAATGATTTTCTCTTGGTTGTTTTGATTTAAATAATTGTAAAAAAGTTTGCTTATACATGATTTTATAATATATATTTTTCTTATCACAAGTAGATAATTTGAAATATGTGCTATACTTTTATTTTAAGAATATAGATAAACCCTCAAAGAAAAATGCTGACAGATCGTGTTTTGTTCAAAAATATTACTACTTTTCACCAATGTGATTCTCTGAAGATAAAGTATCAATTAATAATTTGTGAGATAAATATGTTTTTAATTCACGCACTAAAAAAAAATAAAATCTCTTTCTTCTTTTTTAAAAAGCAGCAGTGTTCTTCATCATGCACTTTATAAATGAAGAATATCACTATTATACGGTTCATTGAATCACGGATTAATATTTTTCTAAAAAACAATTTGAAATGGAAGACCGTGTCATGGTTCGACAACCATTTGGTTTCTTATTTGCTTTCCACCCTACATCTTCGTAAAAAATCCTCAAAGAAAAAAACATAAAAGAAAAAAGTGTAAGTTCATTACAACTGCTGGTCTGCTGATATCGATTGAAGATTCGACATCCAATAAAAAAACAGAAACATCTTGGATAAAAAGCAAGGAGATACAAGTTAAAAAAAAAAAAAAATCGAAGGAGCTAAAGATGTCATACTTAATTTCAAATGCGATTCCATTTGAACAGCTGACTCGTACTAAAAAAAGCCGCCATGCAATCTTACAGAAAAAAGGAAGAAAATTAAGATAACACTTTTCAAAAGAACAGTTTAGACTGAAATAGATTTAGTAAAATTTTAATTGAGTAATGAAATTTATAGAGTTAATTTATAAGATAGGAGTAGGGCTAAGAAGAATTTTGAAAAAAATGCTCAAAACTTATTTAGTTTTTTTTGCTAACTCCTACAATGTTCTACTTTTTTCCATCCAGCTTTAGTATTGATCATTAGATATTCTATTTGGATCTTTGATTTTTTATCTTGAGCGGTATCCTATAGCAAACTGAAATTTCAAACAGCATATTAATTTCTTTTGTTTAAATACGCACAAAAAAAAGGCAAACTGTTATGAGTTCAATAAAGATATGTAAGTAACCTGAGAGAATCTGTAAAGAAAAGGAAAAAAGGACAAGAAGATAAAATAAGTTATTTTGCAGACTGATATATCTAACTATACCTTCGAATTAAATGTAGAATGAAATAAAATTCTATTATTTCTCGTTAGAATTAATTATTGCATGTTGTGTCAGTATAGAATGATTCAGTTGATCTTTTATTCCATACTAATAAATTTGAATGAAGTTTCATCCAACTCTGTGGTTATTTCTTAATGTAATACAATAAAACATTCTGATACCTCTGAGTGATATACTCTCTCTGTATATATATATATATATGTATATATATATATATATATAATTATATTATACGATCAATAACTCCAGTCTACACATTGATGAAACACATTTTTGCAGGTAATTTTTTTTTCGTTATCAACATAACACCTTTATTAATCACCTTTTAGTGATACAAATCGTTCCAACGCTCTTCCAAATCTTTTTTTTTTTTTCTTCTAATTTTTTTTTTTTTTTTTTTCCCAAGAAATCTTTTTTTTATGGAGTAAATGTCGATAAACAGCTTTCTGAATCATCGACTCGTTGATCTTTGTTCCTTCAAAGCAATCGCGAGATCTCCTATGGAAAAACCTTTTCACTATCACTTTCCAAAAAATACCTTTTCCTGGTCCGATCGACTTAAAATTTGACATTATCATTTCAAGCAAAGGTTAGTACTCTAGAAAGACCTGGTTACTGGTTTACCTACGAGGCGCCATCTCTGGGTT
Organism: Nephila pilipes; assembly: GCA_019974015.1. Taxonomy (NCBI): domain Eukaryota; kingdom Metazoa; phylum Arthropoda; class Arachnida; order Araneae; family Nephilidae; genus Nephila; species Nephila pilipes. The sequence continues at coordinate 784,569 of BMAW01037517.1, forward strand.
AGTCTCGGGTTATTGATCGAGTTATATATATATATATGTATATATATATATATATACTACTAAGATATCGTAATTTTAACTGTGTTTCCTTTTTTTTTTTTTTTCAAAGGATTTTTTTTCTTCACATTTTCCTCGAAACTTTGCTATATATATTCTTGTTTTTAAGTATTTCTTATACTTATTTTCATCAGTTTTTAAGTTTGTATATTTTTTAAGATTTAATTATTGTGTGTGTTGGTGATAATTTTGATTTTTAGAATTTTACAAAAAAATCGCTTATTAATAATTTTAAGTTTACTTTGAATCGTTATGCATTTCATAACGTATTAATATTTACTTGCATTTCTATTTTTCGTTATATATTTATGTTTGTGTGTGTGCGTTGTGTGATAATGTTTGACCATTTCTACTCCTATTTCTGTTGAATACCAAAATGAAATCAAATTACATTTATAAACTCCTTTCCATACGTAACAG
>BMAW01037517.1:786744-806211 GCA_019974015.1 Nephila pilipes
TATATATATATAATATATCAGGAATGTATAAATATTAAACAAGTCATTCAACGCATGTTTTTTGTTAATTAATTTCCTTAAAAATCATATTTTTATCCTTTGATTGCTGTAGTATATTTGTTTTATAAACATTACACCTAGCTTACTTTTTTTACTTTGCACAAAATAAAATAATAATGTTTTTTTTAAAAAAATAATTAACTGAATTGTTTTCACTTTTCTTAGGCTATTTTAGATACAGTGTTTTATCCTGATAAAAATGTTATATTTTAAATAATTTCAAAGATAGAAGATAGGGAAGAAAGATAGGGAAGTTTGAATATTATACTAAGTTATTATAAACTAAAAATTCTTACGTATACATTATATATAAATAATTTCTGAATTATTTACTTTTCTTGAAGATTAAATGAAATGTTTGAGTGAAAGTACAAACTGTATAAATTAATTTTTTAAAAATTTTTGCTTTTACATATGTAATAATAATTTCAACGAAACGCATATTGTTATACTGACGTTCGGTTGTATATTATTATAAATTAAAACATATTAATAATACACTTTTATATTTTACACTAAATTTTATTATGCATTTTCTTTTCATATTTCATAATTTTAAAGTTTCGCATCTCGTTCGCTTGCCAGAATAATTGAATGTATTTTATATCAAAGCAGTGGAAATTCTCTTCCTGCTTCATGCTAAATATTTTCAGCAAGATTAAGAAAACCTGAAGCTTAAAATGTTATAAAATACCACGCTTATTTTAAATGTAATTCAACTGCAAAATCATATATTTTTCTCATAAAAAGATTAAAAACTTTTTATGATTTATAACAGAGACACGCCTTTTTGAAAATTTTAGGTTTCACCCTGTACAAGAGAAAGAATGAAATGGAAAAACGAGTTATTCATTTGAATTCATCCTTGTTTGTTCAATGTTTGCACAAAATAATTTTCAGTTATATTTTTATTTATGACAGTAGTTTATTCATTCATTCCATTATGCTTCGTTTATTCATTAAAACGGGACACGTGTGTATTCCTAGTTCCTTTTTATGAAAGATTTAAAATTTTATCTTTACAGCACATCCCAACGGAAGAACATTATAAGGTTAACTAAAGGCATTATTTGTCTTTTACTATGCAAAAGTGATTAGCGACATCATATGTCGTGTAAAAGCTGATTATCTATTTTTTATGCTGTGAAAGAAAACAAAAAGAATGGGAAATGATAGTCATTAGTTTAATCTTTATTATATTTAAATGATAATAGTCACATCATAAATTTTATAAAACATGCTATCGCTTATCATGGAATCTTAATCATCTGCTTTGGAGGTAGAAAAAAAAATAAAAAGACATGAATAACGAACTTCTAAGTCCAATAATAAATACTACACTTTTTTTTTTATTTGAAAAGGGTTTCTTGCTCCTTTAATCATTATAATCATGTATCTGGAATACAAGCAATTAATTTCGAATAACTGTTTTAAATTTGATCTGGAAAATGTGAAATAATTTATCATTTATCAGTTTATCCCCTTTTTAACAAAAGCATTACTTAAATTAATTACAGAAATCAACTGAAAAAAGTAAGTATTTTTAAAAAACAAGAAATATCACTAACTTCTTTGTAAAATACTGTTTTCCTTCAAAAAGATTCGAACGGAATCTGAATACCTACAATTTAAATTAATTCATTAAATTGTTCGAAGGCATTAGTTCTTGATGACAAATAATTTTACGATTTGTTCGTGAGTTATTTTTCCTCATTTTAAATAAATGAGAAGAAAAAAAGAACAAAAAGTTCTATAAAAAGTAGTTGTAAATGTAAAATCTTTTACATATTAAGATCGATTGAATATATTTCTTATTACTTCAGAGGATAAAATAGATAATATATTTTTATTGATGCAAGTTTGAATTTAAGCAAATAAGTATCATATCTTGAAAACTTTTCTAGAGCCTCGAAAAGTAATATAAAGTCACGACTAAAATGAGAATTCAACTTGACATAGATACCCCCTTAAGCAACGATTTCCTCTTTATTTTCGGTATTTATCTCTTTTCTTCAGACTGCTTTTATTTATCTTTTTATCGGAAATGATTCCAAGTTTCTGAATGCTCCATTTCAAACTTTTCATTGTTTTGTAGAAAGACAAAGAAAATGCGTCTTCTCAAAAGTAAGCACAATTTTGATGAAAAGCAATATAGAATGTTTATTCTTCCCTTGAAGAGCTTTTTTTGCATTTTTAAAGAAATAGTTTATAGTTACTTTAAATATCCATTATTATACATTTAAGTATAACGTCAGTTTCAATTATAATCATATTAATATTTTCTGCTACAAATTTTTGCATTTTCATGAAAATCTTTTGACATTTTTGATTCTTAAATTAAAATTATCTTAATGTTATTATACGTAAGTACTACAAAATTGTATTCCTTCATTTCTTTTTAATACAATTAAATCTTTAGTGTCAAAAATATTGAAAGTACTATATTAAAATTAATTTTACAAATTATTTGTTTAAATAATGTTACATCTAACATATATAACCCCACACTTCCCATACAACTTGCACAATAAGTGATAGATTTTTAATGAACTTTTTGCACGTCCGATAGATACCTATGAAAATCATTCGTTTTTATTCCACAACGACTCTAGTACATTATAAAAATAAAGGTAAATAAGAAATATGCTTATAGGTGGGGAAAGGAGAGGGACTTCATTAACTAAATTATCTTTAATGGAAGAAGACAAGAATAATCAGCATTACTTAAACGAACAGAAATTCAGTGTTAGAAAAGGAAATAAGGAAACAAATTTATAAGTCAAAGTAATTAAACATAAACTTAAAAATAAGCTATACCCATTAATACACACTTAAAAAAAATTCTACCAACACAATTATAACTTTTACCTGCACAAGAAATCTATTGGAAGGTAAAAGTATATTAGATAACTATTTAATAATATTTTAGTATTTTTAATTATTTATTAGTAGAGGAATATGTGTGCTTCCATTGTTTACCTTCTTTATTTTTTCATGTGGTTAAATTTCTGAAATTTTCAATTTTCATTTGTAAACATCTTTTTATAATGTAATTCACTGTAGTTCAACAATTAGATCTATTATACCGGTATAAACACACATTATTACATTTCAAAGTATAAAACAGTATTAATTACATTAACACCATTCTTCTAAATTTTGCTTTTCTCTTACTTTGCTTTGTTTTAAAATAGTTTAATTCTCATACAGTATGTAATACTTATTTAGGATTTTTAATTAATTGATAGTAAGAATTTTTTTAATTGATAATAATTTAATTTTTGAATATTATTTCACTATTTGATTTTTATTTTTAAATAATCTTAAAATGTTTTTTGTTTATGCGTTGTACTTTATAAGAGATCTTGTTCACATTTAAATATATATATACATAATAAAATTTATATTATTAACACGTATAATCTTCTGTGCTTAAAATATCTAAGAACTAAGACCTTTAGATAAGTAAAAATGGATATCTCAGTAATTCAAATTGCTGATTCTGGCTTAGGACTAAACATTACGACATTAGGACTAAATAGTTTTCTAGATTTACCTTCCACATCTCAGAGAAAATTATAGAATTTTTGAGGTTATCAACATAAGAACGAAGGAAATCAAATGTGCTTACAATATACTCTCTATATAGAAAAAGATACACGAAGAAGAAGTTATACGAATGAGACAAAATTGCTTATACATGTATCTTAAATAGAATATGCACAGGATTAATTTTAAGTGGACGATGACTGACTGGTCAGAGCTCCGGCGCATTACAACGGAGCATCCGAATGGTGTATTAAGCTGAGGACGTTCTAATCCTAAGTCGTTTCCGTGAGAATGTGGTTCCTTTGATTCCTTCAGCCCCCATAGATTGTACAAAATCCTCACATATTGATTCATGAACATATGGCATTTAGATTACTTGACATTTAGGTTGGAGCTACGCTATCATTCGACGTTTTTGGCAGGAATGGGTGAACCAGAGTCTAACAAAGCGTCTAGAAGGTAGAGGTTGACCGAGAGTGACGACAAGATGTAATGACAGAGTGATCGTCCGATCGACATCTATAGCCACTGATCAGTCCTTATCAACGATCCGACGTGTAATCGGGACACCAGTGATTACAATGACTATTGACAGGTGACTCAGAGAACGTGACTGAGGTTGTGGGGACAATTCAGACGACTGCTCTCTAACGTTTCACGCCCTCAGGCATACTTTCAGAGGTGTCCTGTGCATTTGACATGAAATCTCCCGTACTGGAGTAGAATTATATCAGCTATAATATTGCTTCAATTGAGCTCCCTTGACCAGCAACGCTGCGTCTGCAGCTTCTTAAGACAATGATGGGATACTCGCCTGAATGTCATTCTCTAAATAGCCCAACAATCAGAAGTTATGATGAGTGTGCCATTTCAATTTATAGCATTACTTTTCTATTTGTCATCTATGACATTGTTACACATTGAAGTATGTATTCGAAATTTTACGCTCGTAGTGTTGTCCTTCATTTCAATTACTCCTGTGTTTACATTTTATTGGGATAATGCCCGGCCGCATTTGGTACACCTTCGGTTGTTTGTCTTCTACCTTCCCTAACGCTTCCATAGGTTACGTGATTCCCAGAACTCTCCTCCAATTGAGTACGTTTTGTTGGTGATTAGAGGTTTTTCTGGCATTCCCTGGATCGCACCTATCTAACTTTGTAATTTGAGAATATATGGCAAGAAGTCTGGCAGGAGCTCATTTTTCAAGTCATTGTCAGCCGGATTATAGCTGAGAATTGAGGCCAGGGATGGTCCAACACATTATAGGGCTTCTTTTCCCTTTAGTAGTTTTATTTCCTGAATAAAATATTAGACTTCTGTTTTACTATTAGCGTTTCATTTTACTTACATGTACATTACATCTAATGATTTTTGATTAATTCGAATAACACCTTCTTGGTACTTCTTTTGCATTATAGAATGTATATGCATATACATGTGTAATTATGGTCATTGCATTAACTACAGTTATCATTTAAAATAGTATTCTGATAACATCTCTAATGCTTTCTAATTTATTTCTTCAATGTCAATAATCCCACTTTGTGTAACATAAGGAAAGTTAAAAGAAAATAAAAGAAAGAAATATGTCCCAACACATTTCTGGAAAACATTATTGTGTAAGAGAAGAAAAACTTCTGCTAAATTCATTTGCAAAGATTTAAATGCAGAACACTAAGCTATAATGCCTTAAAATTTACTTAAAAAATAAACCACAAGATTTTATTTTCGTTGTAAACAACAGAATAAAAGGATCTATTTTGGCTTCAAATTAATCAAATTCTTATTTTTTCCTCTTTAATCTTTCTTGTTCTTTTAAAACATTAATAATAACAGAATTTGCATTACATTCAAAATAAAATTGCCAAAAGTTTAATTGCATATAGACTAAATATTGCCTATATTTTTTTTATATTTTCATACATTTTTAATTCAATTCAGAAAAATTATTTATCACAAAATTATTCTAAATTCCTATATTATACTAGCCCATTCCGAAGAATTCTTTCGTCATTTAAATTAAATAGATTACTTTTGTATCAGTATAAATGCTACAATATATTCTGTTAGAATAGTGTAAATGAAAATATTATTAAATGTATATAACAGGACGGAAAAGTATCCCTGCTTCGTGAATGATTCAATTTTTTTTTAAATAAAAGGATTTCAGTATGTAATTTTATTATGGTGTTTGTTAAGTTTAAATATCGAAACCCATTGAAAAAATTTAACTAAACTCTTTTATATAACTTGTATATATAAGCATTTTTAATTTTTTTTATCGTACCTTCTGTTGTTAACTAAGTAGATTCTTATTGTAACAAAAAAGAACGAATTTAAATAATCTCTCCGATTTAAAAGAAATACGCTAAATAACAAAGATAAAAAAGACATTCCTCTTCAAAATATCTTTATTTTTATTTCCTTCGAATCAGGCATGTTTAACGGAATTCTTACCATAATCCTCTCAAAACCCAACCAATTAAGTTCGAACAGACATCGTTACTGGAGTAACCAACACAAAGTCATCCTATGAATAATAACTACATTAAAGCCTTCTTTAAATCAAATAGATTCTGAGGTGCCTCAAAAAGCCATTCCATTATGCAAATTTCTGCTGGCTTCTATTGCTGGAATTACGTTCTTTTTGGCTTCGAGAAGATAAAATGGCTCCTAGAATCGTGTTTCTTTTTGTTTACTCTCGAAAAGAACTCGTGTAGTTGTAGATCGTTTGTTAAAATAGAACGTAACTAAGTTTATTTATTCCGCAGGAAAGCGGATTTTAGAATAAACTGAATGAATAGTCCCCACCACCACACACACTTGATACGATACGGTTACTTACCGTTTTTACTTTTGTATTGGGAACATTGACAATTTAGTTTACAGTTCGAATCTAAATAAAGAAATATTGTATTTACATAAATAAGGTTTATTTGTGCATTGTTTTCGCAACTGAATGCATTAATTGTAATACATAAATCCTTCGAAATGGGATAAAATAAACCATTTCCTTTTTGAGAAAAATCTTAAATCCTATTTATTGCTGTAGTTTTTCCAATTCATTTAAGACACACACACACACACACACACACACAAAAGAATTTTTTTGCGGTTTGGTTAAGCGAATGGGATTTTTTAATTCATCCGGAGAAACTCAAAAAAAGCAATTTAATTAAATACTCTGAAATGTTTTCTTTGAAATAGAAGTTAAAAGTAGTAATAAACTTTCTATGCGTACAGAAATATCGAAAAAATTGCTTTATATTTTACACGATTGATCATTATTGAAAACCTTAACTATAGTCATCGTTCATATTTACAATATGATAAAATTCTTTTTGATATGTTTCCATGTTAGAAAATTTAAGGCAACTGGGATATTTGCTCTAATAAAACAAGTGAAGAAGCTCACTTTCTCAAAATTATTCCTTAACACTAAACATACCAGCTCTTAATACTTACATATTTCTACTATAGCTGGTCAAATGACCAGATTTTGTGTTTCCTGATTGAATGTAGGAAATATGGATATTTGGAAGTAAATAAATAAAAATTAACTTTATTATAATTAAATGAAATTGTATATTGTCAATTTCTATAACAAACACAAAGAATAAGAATTTTTAATTTATTGCTCATCGCATTTTAGATATACACAGGGGGTATCCATTGTACATTTTCCGCAAACATGTTTTTCATATTTAAAACAATTTTTGATGGTTTTATTTTCGTTACAATATCCTATTTGAAACAGCTTACGTTGATAAGAATTTGTAGAAGATATAAGCAACGATCGTTTTGTATTTGTTCTTTCTTTTGGTTGTTCACGGGCTTCTCGAAAATCAGCGGAAAGTTCTACTGCTAATTAGAGCAAAACATCTTGTCTCGAGATATTGTCTCCTGTCGTTTGCTTGTACAAAATCCAGGCATTTATGTCAGCTAAATGAAGGATATTGAAAAGTACTTGGAGGGGCCATCAACAAGACTTAGATTTTGTGGTATATTTCCTCGCCATTTTATAGGTCATGTCTACTCCAAATTTAATTTTACTGTATAGAATACGCCTAATACGTATGTACATCACAATTTCTGATCCAGTAACGTTATAAAGCAATAAATTGTTCGCCCCGTCAAATGAGTTGTGGTAGATAACGGAGTATACGACAAGTATTATTCAAAATAAACAATATACAAATAAAAAAAATAATAATACAATATTAACTGTAAATAATTAATAGAAAATTAATGAAGTTAAATGTGCAAAAGCGTTAAGATGAAACAAACATTATCAATGCAAAAATTCATTACCGGTCAAAAGAACGGTTATGTTATGTGTTCTTTGGTGAAATTAGTATTACGACGGACCAGTCCTTTTTGGACAAATTTTTTTTATTAAAACTTAACAATAAAAATTAATAGTTCAATCATAAGTACAGTTATTGTGGGTGTCGACGCGACAGTAGCTACCCACGTCCGTTATTGCTGAAAGTCGTTCAACTTCTCCCTAGTTTTAACAGAGGACCGGAAGGAGGCGCGCACATGCGTCAACAGTATGTTTAGTCTTAATGAATTATAAGAACTATGAGGTTTTTAATGACACTCGTAATTTTGAAAACGTATTTGTATCTGAAAAGTATTTCAAAAGAGGAATTTAAATAAATTCATAGAATCTGTTTTTCCTGTATCGAAGCGTGAAAAATAGCGGATAAAATTTCTATAAAATTAAAATAAACTAAAATAATATTTTTGTGTTACTAATAGTTCAGTTTATGTATACAGAGAAGCAATGAATTTAAATGCATTACACGGGATAAGGAAACTATTACCTCTCTATCCTAAAATGTGTCTAAGAGAATGGAAATAAAAAATGGGCAAAAAGCTGCTTCGCGCAACGTTATCCCTACCTCTGAAGAGTTAAAAATTCACAAGTTTACGGAACATATTTAAAAACTTTATTGACCGTACTGTCACCAATTTTTAACTTGTGTTTATTTCAATGTTGCTAATTTTCAGTAAGAGATTTGTCAAAAACAATTTACGGGGTTAAAATGTGCAATTTTTTTTTCGTTTTGAAACTTTCAACTTCTTACTCTACCTGATTTTTTTTTAAAAGCATAACCCCTAAATTTCAATTATTCTCTCTTTAAAAATATTATAACTATGCAGTAAAAAATTGTTGACTGTATGACCAGTGAATTCCTTAAAAATGCTACTTAGTGATATTGCGGAGAAATGGAAAACGCTGCGAGTCTAGGCTCTTATCAAAGCTCTCCTTCTGGTTCAACCTCATCTCTCTAACAGTCAATTCCTATTTTAATACTTTAACTATGATCCGCTTCAATCCAAAAGAGCAACCGAGATGCATTAATGCAATTTGTCAGCCGGAACTTATTTTCCATCCCTCTTCATTTTCCTTTCAATACTATTTCATTTATGTATCACAATCTCTAATTCAATTCACTGCACTTCTGTCTTCCATCTAATTTACCTAATCCCGTTTCATTTTGGTTGGGAGGAAATTGTAATTTTATGCAATTTACCTTACTAAAAAGTTCCCAAAGTTAAAAGTCCAACGTCGCAAAATAACTACATGATTCATCGAGATAAATTTTATTTTATGATGAATAATAAACTTCAAAATAAACCCGATGGTTATGTTATGCATTTATTTATTTAAGTACCCTGGTAAAAAGTCAGACTCTTTAATGGAAAATATAATTTCACCAGGATATCATTTCCTCCTAAAAATCCCATTAACAAAGCATATATTATTTCTTTATTGTTAATAATTGACATTACTACTGCAGAAAACTAAAAATAAAAGCATTTAATAAATATCCAGTAACCGCGTCGTCAGTTTCATCTGATCAGCACTGCAAAATATATTATTATTTCATAGTTTATTCTTCTACACTCTATGAAAGAAAATTCTTAAATCACCGATTCCTTTTAAACTCGATAATTTCACATACACAAAAAAAATGGGGAAAAATTAGTCACAGAATACACTATGGCCTACGAATTCATATGATACGTACATATTTATTGAAATACCTTGGTATAAAGTAGATTTCTTATCGATAAATAATTTTATCATGATATGATTTACTCTTGAAAGCATACATTAATTTACATTATTTTTACTAGCATTATTTGTATTACATTATTTTTATTTACATTAGCAAAGCATGCATTATTTTTAATACTGAAAAATAACATTACAATATAAAACTAAGAAAGTGTATTTAATAAATGTCATTTTTCTTAACCGCGTTGTGTGTTAATTTTATTTAGTCAAAAATATAAAAGATATTATTATTTCATAGCTTATTCTTCTGTATCCTAAATAGAGAAATTCTTAAATCACCGGGTCCCATTAAATTAGAGTTTTACAAAAAAAGAAATATGCACAAAAAGGAACTAGCCACAGAATGCAATATGGCCTGCAAATTCAAATGATAGGCAAATGCCTATATAAATTCAACAGTTTTTTTTGCCCGGAAGCGAAGAGGCGCTCTCGGCCAGAGGCGTTAAGGAGCGCGGCGAATCGATTTGAAGAGAGCCACAACCATCCGGAGCTGTCACATTCCCCTATGTAGGTGATAGTAAGAGCATTTGGGCGGTAGCCAAAGCCTCTGCCACGGCTTAAAACCCCCTCGCGTACGGGAATGTGCGGACCGCTCAACCCCCTACGCGACTGCCAGCATGCAGAACACGCGCTTTTTCGCAAAACTTCAACCGTGTACGGGTTTATTCGAGTCTGTTGGGAGTCGTAATTTTATTGGCCATTTACCTGAAAGAATAGGCCTTTTGTAATGGTGCTATCCCTTGTTTGAAAGAAAATATGTTTTTTAAGTCTGTCTTAAAGAATAGAAACTAGATTTGGAACCATTTTCAGGTTCAAAAAATGCCAGCAATAATATATTTATTATTGATAACAAATTATTTGTATGATTATATCACATATATTTATCTGCGACTTGAAGTCCTTAAAATTTCGAAGCATTCGGTAAATAATGAAAAAAAATTCCATTTTAAGATCTGTTTAAAAATAAAATAGCATTACTTTAGGAGACGAAATATGGAATATAAATACAGTAAGAAAACTGTATTAACTAAAATATAAATCAATTGCATATTACAATTAGTTGTTCCATATACAATATAAGAAATATAATGATAATAATATCAGAACATTTTTTTCCCTCTGAAAAGAATTTTGAATTTGCATCACGTTCTCTGACATGGATCGCAGACATTCTTAAGTGTAGAGAGATAGAAATGAAGGGAAAAAAAGCATTAAAACTTATTAGAATTTGATGCACCAAACTTGAAACTCTCAAATTTATAGATTTATTTGCATACATAGGTAAAATTAGAAGATTATGGTAGCGACAACTGATTAAGGGTAGTATCTAATATAAATTGAAGTCATATACTGTATCCAAAGAATTCTTATTTACATTCCAGTATAATTGTAAATTTATGTTATCTACAAAAAAAATTCAATATATTTTACTATTACAGCTATTATATTTGGAAATTATGTGAATGTGTGCCGTACGCTAAAGAGTTGCAGTATATTTCCTACAATATAACAAAAATCAATATTTATAAAATCATCCTAGAAAATTAATGAAATTTAATTTTTATCAGCCCTATATATTACAAATTATTTGAGTAGCTTCAATTTAAAATTTTGAATTTCACCTGCATCCGCGTACCAGGCAACAGAATATTTATATTAAGAATAATGCAATTGCTAACCAAACCTCTTCAGATAATCATATTAACTTCGAAACACTGTTTAATGATATTTACTGTTAAGGCAGCACCCCCACTTCATCTACCTTTTCATCAAAATATATGTCAAATTAAATCAGAACCCAGGATTGAACTTAAGCTTCAAATGTCGCATTAGCACCCTTACTACGTCGCCAAATTTTTAAAAAGTAATGCCTCGATGGCAATAATTTTTATTCGTTACTTGATTTTCAAAAATTTTACTATATTTGAAAAAAAAAAACACGTCAACTATATAATATGTTTGTTTCCTTTGTTCTCAAGTGTCTTTGGAGACTTTAGAATTGAAGAAAATCAGGATGATGCAGAGATGGGACATTGCACCCGACTTTGCATGTTGAGGCTTTTATTTTTTTCCAATGATTAAATAGCACCTTAAGATCCATCACTTTTATTCTGATGACGAGGTGAAAGCAGATGTCCTTGTGTTAACTACATTCACCGGAATTCTTATCTATCGGTTTTTCACTTTTAATTACGCGAAAGCTCAAATGCTAGAAAAGCGACGTTGAATATGGCAAAAAATTAACATCAATTACACAGAGAATTCATATAACTTTCAGATGCAATAATTGTAAGAATCAGGTAGAAAACTGAAAGAGTTTTGGCAGCGGAGGTACCGCTTTTGAATAAAAACTCGAATTAAAAGCAAGAAAATAATCTAAATCTCTATCTGTAAGTTCTCAAATAATCTTTAATTTTTCAAATACATTTCATACACATATGTCCTTTAACTTCCTCATTTTAATAGTTTTGCTTTAGATATATTTAAAGAAAGTTGAATAATTCTAGAATAGTTTCGTTAAACTTAACAATATAATTCGTTTTAGTGAAATAAAGGCATCGAATTTACAAACATCATTTAACAAACGGAAACAAATATAATAGTGCAAAAGAACTACAGTGATCAGAAAATTTAAAATTATTTTCACTGTAACATTTTTCTTTTCATTAGTTTTAATATTTCTGAACATACTAATTACATAGGAATCTAAAAACTTTCGGTATAAAAATATAAGAAGCAAAATGTTTGTAACCGCCCCTTCAAAAAGAAATATTTTTAGATAGAAACTTGTTTACTGGTGCGCGAGAGTGTTCCAGATGTGGAACAAGAAAACAAAAAGATTTTGGAAGGTAACTTTTTTTTTTCGGGAGAAAACGGATTTCTTTCTTATCATAATCCTAATGACGGTACGACTACACAACTGTTCTTTTCTTTTATAGAACAAAATTCCAGGGAGGATTCACAAGCGATTCACAGAAATGAATCAGAATACATCTTTAGCCCATAATGTAGCTTTTGGAAAGTAGAACCTTGCCATGCTTACTATAAACAGAATAAATAAAGATCATAAAGTACATCAAATAGTTTTATAAATATACTTATAAGATAAATTCCCTTCAAATGTTTTTTCAACAATGTTCAGGTGAAGTATTTGTTTCTTTAATGAATCTTTTGAGTATCATAATAATAGTTTTAATCATAATAACGGGCAATAATAATATTGGTATTTTTTTTTTCGTTGATTTGATTCAATTGAATGAGTCAATTTTTCTTGATATATATAGCTTTATACAGAAGGAAGGATAAATATAAAAAAAATATTTCTAAACAATCGTATTTCTTAATAACTACAATAATAGCTTTAATTCACCTGATAATTTTACTAAGCCCAATGGCTGGTATGCAGTCACTAATTTTGATCTAATGTGGGTCCTTATAACTTATACTGCATTTTACTAGTTTATTTTTTTATTTGACTTTGATGACTTACTTTACAAATAAAAAAAGGCTTGGTGGAATTTAATAGAAGAATATAATTTACATTAACTATACAGAAGGAAAAATAGAGAAATTTAAGAAGTATCCATGACGTTTCTTAAATTGTTTTCGATACATTTATAATAATATATATCAAGAAATTGTGCCGAAATGATATCACTCTTTTCCTCAATCAGTGATAATTTCTTTGAGAACCCATGTTTTATTTTTGTCAGATGTAATCTTCATTAAATAATCTCTTAGTTCAAAAAAAATTCTTGTTTCTTTAACATATTACCCCGCTTAGAAATAAAATTTTCATCGAAAAATAAAGAACTGTACCATTTCACATTTCTACATTAACTTGATATCAAAATTCTCGAAAACTTAAAAAAATAAAGATAAACAATACATTTCATAGAGAATATTTTCCCGTTATAACAATACTCTTTTTGACCATGGCATTAAAAGATAATATTTTTATGATTTTTCCAAAAGTAAAATGGAAAAAGAAAAAAAATTCCTCGTAATCTACGAAGTTCTGGTAAAAGGTTTAAATATAGTTATTTTTGGTACACTTAGTTCTGTAATTAATTTGAACACTGGCTTAAGAGGAATCCCTCGTGAGACTATTGTAATTAGTCAATTGTTTTTAGTTAGTGTGTGTGCGAGTTTTTTCCTTTTCATTCTTAAGAAAAAAATTAGGTAAATTGATTCCTGAATTAAACATTAATTTTTTTTTTTTAATTCAGTTTTCTCTCTACAGAATCTCGTTCACTAATCTTGAATCTTATAATCCTTACCATAAAGATTATGTTCAAAGAATTCTTTTCGATAACACGGTATTCTTGAAAAAAGGTTCATATGCATTGAATCTTTTTTCAAGTTTAAGTTAAGTTCAAGGTTAAATCCTTTGTAAAGCGACTGAAACAAAGCTATTTCCCCCTCTTGTACACTTAAGTCTTCATTACATATCATATTTTTTAAATATGATGCTTTGTAACAGCGTACAATAAATGCATATGGAAGTGAATATTAACTTGATGTTTTCATATCAAACATCTCTCTCTTTATTTCTCCCTATTGCCTTTTTAACATTTTTTTTTTCTTTTTTTTTTGAAATATCAGATGCTTTTACTGGCTATTTAAAATGAACTAAACTTATACTTTTTATTGAATTAATTTATTCAAATTTTCTAACAACTAACTTAAATAGTTATTACACTCAGAAAATTTTTCTTTTTGTTGACATTGTATTGGTGGAAGAACAAATATTTTTAAAAAATGTACTGTTAATCATTTTTCAACAAATATCGCCAACATCAGAGGCAAATAATTATCATGTTTAACAGTTGATTTATATTAAAAAAATATTTAATATTTAAATTCTCCACTTTTTAATGAGTAATAACGTACAGTTATAATACGTTATAACAGAAATTTTCCTTTTTAAAAATGTACATATCTTTGCATGCTTTTGTCTTTAAACTGTGCAAATATGAAGCACTCATAAATTAAGTAAAATGGGTAATTTAGTTATTTTATCAGATTAAATTGTTTTTTTCACTTTTATTGTAGTCCTTCTATTACATGAGCATCATAAAAATCCATTACTGCTAAATATAAAATGAAAGTATTCAGGAATTCTTCGAAAATTAAACAATAATGTGTCCCAAAAAGATCATTTCTTTAAATTTTAGATTTCTTGCTTCGCTTTCATTTAGGTTATGACTTTTTTGTTTCGAAAATATATTTTTGCTTAAGATTAACAACCCCTTTTATAATATGACTTTATGTTGACGGATTTTGGGGAAACCATAGTTAAGAGTTTAAAAAAAATTACGTACAAGACAATTTTTACGTCAAATATTTCTTTTGAATCATCAAAATGATATATTTTGGTTAGTTTTATAAGCTACGTCGCTATTAAAAGTGTTGGAATATTTTCGGAGTTCCAGAGGATATATATATTCATTGTCACATGAAAGATTTACTCGGAATTAATTTAAAGCTCTTAATTTTATTTTTATTTTTGCTTTTTATTTTTAACTTTTATCTGCTTTTTTATACCTTAAACATATTCAATTGAATAAATTAAGTTTGTATCTAAATTTTGAGCAATTTAAGTTTAAAATTTAATGGACACTTATGTAACCAAGAACTAATCCCTTTTCCATAATTTTTTTTTCCTGGAACTGATAGTTATTTTTTCTATCTGCAATTCTCAAAAGAAAGTTTCTATCTATTGAATTTTCATTAAATTGAAAAGTACTTTAGGGTTATACTCAAAAAAAATTATGGTAACAATTTATTAATTAATTATAACTCCAAAAATTTTAATCTGCATTAACAATATATCTCTAAGTCAAACACACGCACACGCATATATATATATATATATATATATATATATATATATATATATATATATATATATATATTATAAGACAATGTCCTATGCGGATGATACAGTTCAACAAAGATGACATTGGGGAATGACGCTCTATTCCCAAATTTTCAAGAAGTGACGAAGCACAAGTAGCAGTACTTGAACAGATGAACAGCACAGTGAGGACAAACAACACTTGTAGGAAGTAGCAGCGCAATAAAAACAAAACAGAACTTGTTCAAATTAACAGTACAAACAGATACAAAATCACTAGTAAACAGTTATAGCACTTTCAATAACGTTCAGCCCACCATGTAACATCTGCTATTCTCTATTTAATTCAATGGTCATTGCTCCTTTTGACTGAACAGTTAATAAATACAATCCAAGAAAAAAAATGCGTAAGAATAAGATAAAATACTCTACTTATTAATGAAGGGTAGATAAAGTCTTTCCCTCTTGTATCCCACTTAATGCGTCAATTCTAAATTTGGATCAACGAGTAAATTCTTAGCTTAACAATTCACTTGTTTTAAGTCATTTCCTACAAAACAACCAATTCTTGTCTTTATACTTAAAGTACAGTTTGCTTCGATCCCTAACACTAATAAGGATGCTTAAACGAAATTATAAAAATCTATTAGCAAGTCGTTATCCTTTTTCTCCCTCCATTTTACTTAAATTCTATTTAATTTATATATCATCCTCTTTATTTCAACTGAATTCTCTTACATCATTTTCTAATTTACCTCATTTTAATTGGGAAGAAATTGTAATTTTATGCAATTCAGTTTACTATTACGTCTCCGAGGTGTGTGAAGAAAAAAATACGCATATCTCAACTTCATACTACTCGCACTTCAAACAAAACTCTTAATTTTGATTTATGCACTTCAAAGGCAGATTTCCCTCAGACTTCTATCTGCATATTTATAATTATCCAGGATAGGTTTAACGTCACAGAGAAAATTCAGGAAAATTTCATGACACCTCTTCTAATAGAGATTTCAAAAGAATTCCTACATTTCCTTCATTTGGCCACTGAAATGATCAAATTTGTCAACAAGGTTTGCTCATTTCCTTGGTATCAGACAAACCTTTGTAAATATATACATACAGTATATATTTACAAAAGGGGAGGATGCAAAGGGCAGGATGCAAAGAGTTATGCACTTAAAAATGCACTCCCCAGCATTTTTTTCGAAATATAATTACTTTAGCATAAAGTGAACTTTTTTTTCTCTTCAAATTTACTTTTTTCTTATCACGAAAAGGAAAAAAGGGTTTCATTTGAACCAGTTCCTAAGAAAAGAAAACAAAGATTTTGCTCTCCCTAAAAAAGTGACTCTGGTTCAGTGTTTATTGACCAAGTGGTGGGAGTGGATGAATCCCTATAGAAGATGCTTCCTTCCATACCAATTTCCTGGGAGAGAATTACGAGCTGTATTCTTTTCTTAAGTGATATATGAGGTCTAAAACAAGTATTCGCAAAGTACCCATTTCAGAGCATCTCCCTTTAGAGAAGCTGAATTGTCCAAGAAGTGTAGTCCCTGATCTCTTCGTTCGAAAACGTACAGTAACGATCTTTTGTTCAAATTTGTTACGTTTATAATTTTATAACTGCTAATTTGCTTGAATGTGTTTCTTATTTTTTTCAGTTCAACAATGAGTAAACAGAAGGAGTATTTTAAGTCATTTTAATTATGCGGGAAGAATTCCAATCGTCAATTTGAAGCAGAAAAATGTACATAAAATAATAGCGAAGAAGTAGAAAATTGCCTATCGGAACCGGAAATTCTAATACAGAGCTCAAGATTTCACTACACTTCAGAAAGTACACAAACTAATACAAAAATGACACTGCAAGTTCAAAAATTAATCATTTAAATTAAAAACAAATGACTAATCAAACTACGTTAATCGTAAGCTATGTAAGGAAGAAAAATTGATACTCTTGGAAAAATTTTGGTTACCAACAGCTACGTATGTGTTTTCAAGCTCTTTATTTGGTAATGAAAAAATGAAGTGGAAATTCCAATGAAATTTACTTTTAGAATACTCACGGCTCATTTATTCCAAAATTGAATTAGGAATTTACTTTAAATATTGAGTAGTTTTTGCCAAGGAATATAAGGGCAAAACAAACAGTCAATAGTTGGGAAAATTAGTTAATCAGTCTTATCGTTTCTAGAGAAATTCGAACGAAAAAGTGGGTAAACATCACGAAAAAAAAATATTACGGACATTTTTTTTTGATAATTGCTGACAATTTAAGGAGCATCGTATAAGGACGAAAGCAATCTGTAATAAATATTATTGATATCACCAGCGGTCAACGGGCAAAAAGAAATCTTAGTCCTATTACTGAAACAATAATTTTCTATGGAAGGAAATGACTTCCATTCATTGCGATTATGGACAAATTAGCGGATCAGATAAAAGCAAGTAACATAACCATCACGGTAAGAATTACCGTCAACTGCTTACATTGCGAACTGAGGCAGGAGAGGCTGAAAGAACATTTAAATCACCTGCTAATCGCATATTTCGCCTAAAACACAAAACGAAATTATACATACTGGCTTCGAAATAACTTTCAACCAAAAAGTGAATTCAAGTAAATATTTTTCCATTACATCGGATGCAATCACGGATATTTCATTGAAAGAGTAAGTTTCTCTATGTGTAATGTCTGTGCAAAATGAAGATAACAAAACCTTACTAATTGAAATTTTCTACTCTTTGTTTCTTGGTAATTTCAACACGTGGAGATCTAAAAAACGCAATTTCAAAAATGTTCCCCTCTTCTCATAAATATTGCTAATAATTTTAATACCTACAACTTTCTACATTCTAATATTCTGTTTCAGATTTATCATTACTATTTTTATTTAGATTTAAATATGTAGTATAAAAAAACTATTTAGGTTCATCTTCAGAATGATTATTGTAACTCAAAACTAATAGATCATCAATATAACAATATATAATAGTAAATATTTTATTATATCTTTCAATACAATTATATTCATAATGATGTAAGTAGATGTTCGCTGAAGTATAACTCGCATGTCTACCTTTGAAAATAACCAAATTAGCGTGAGTTTTTATCTCTATACTTAATAAGTTTTCTCTAAGTCCAATACTAACTAAATATTTAAGTTCAACACGTCTATCTCACAAGGCTTGGAAGAATGCTGACTCCAATTTGAGTCATGGCCCAAGACATAGAGTTGTCACTGAATTTCGTAAGTAATCACGCCTAGCCACAGGACATGATTACTTACAAAAACATCTTTTTAGATTCAAAATTGCTCCTTCCCCATCTTGCACTCTGTGCAGCTCTGGGGAGGATATGGACTCCGCTCATCTGCTCCTGCCCTTCGAAAGTCTTTTCTTCCTGAATGTTACTGGGAGGCTAGAGACAGGTTGGATTAATGAACTTTGTTGCAGCATTTCTTATTCTTATTTTGTATTTTGTTCCTTTGTAAATGTATTTTTTCTTTCTTTTTTACCATAATTGCTTATAATCTGTCATTAGAAATAAAAAAAAATTAACATAAGAAATAAGTTCAATAGTATTATAATCCTTATAAATAATTTACAGTATTTTTTATAGATGATTTTTTTTATCGAATCAAAAATCTCCAAAATCTTAAGTATGTATAGCAAAAAGACCTTATATTCTTAATAATATATAAGCTCTTTTTAATGAATGTAGCTATTTATTAATAGTGTCTTACAGGTATTTGTCTTATAAATATCGTAATAAATTATTTGCTTATGAAATGTAGAACATCCATTATTATCAGGTCTAAATGGAATGGAGATTCTATGAAATGAAGCATATGTATATATATATATATATATATATATATATATATATATATATATATAT
>BMAW01037517.1:816977-874622 GCA_019974015.1 Nephila pilipes
CAAAAAAAAAAAAAAAAAAAAAAAAATTTGGAAAAGCGTTGGAACGATTGTGTCACCCTAAAAGGTGATTAACAAAAGGTGTTATGTTGATGAATAAAAAAAATTTTGCAAAAAAAATGTTGTTTTCAATGTTAGACTCGAGAGTTATTGACCGATGTGTTATATATATATATAGTAAACTTAGATTCACAGATTATGAGTATAATAGAAAGAAACATAATTATAAATAATGAAACTAAGATTTGTCATTTTTTAATTAAATTCAATAACTTTGATTAAAATAAATGGTAATTACAAAATTAAATAAATTCTAAGTTTTTTAAACTCTTTTTGTATCGTTTAATTTGTACCAAAAGTTTTCAGTTCTAAATTAAAAGAGAAAATATTTACGAATTATTTGATATCAAAACAGAGTCACAAACATGAAACTTTTATCTACTTCTATTTTTTTTAAAGTAGTAATCGATAGTGAAAGATACCTACCACAAAGATAATTATTTTACCAAGCACAGTATGTAATTTAACCTTACCAGTTACAAAGGGAGACTCATTTAATTATAAAAGATTAGTTCATTTAACAAGAATAGGAGCATTACAAATTGGAACTCATTTCATTTTGTATAGTGGTCGGAATAATCAACGACCTTAACTGTTTTCTTTTTATGCTTTCTGGAATAACAATTTGAGAAATTTTTAACTAACGATGTCTAGCGTTAGACAAAAGTAGGTAAACTTCATTTGTGTAATTATATTATTTATGTTAATACATAAAGCAAGTAAAGGATTCTAAAAGTTTCATGAATACGAGCGTTACGTTATATATGATAATATGTATTTTGCATTTCGGTTTCAACTAAACGATGCCATTCTGTTTTATTTAAGATATGGTCTGTTAACGCTTAATATTAATGCTAATAAATTTAAATTTAAGGCTCCTGTCTACCAGTTCCCTTTAAAGCAAACACACATGACTACACACACACTTATATATACCTTTTATATGTGTGTATAAATAGTATAGATTTTTTAGTTTAAATTTTATTTCTTTTGAAAAAAAAATTAACTTAAAAAAATGTTAATCTTTGGTTGAATTGTATCAGAATCTTTTATTATATTGTTGAATTTCTGTTTGGATTTGGCATTTTGATTTCCTTAGTTTATACCATCAATGATAACGTAATTACTGAAGATATGGTTGTATCTGTAAAACAAGTTAAAACTCACATTTTCCACTCTAAAGCGTGAAACAATATAAAACTATATCATCTTCATTATTGTGTTACTACAATTCTTTTCTTTGTTTTTCTACTGCTTAAGGTTGTTTCGTAATTAAATTGGTTACAATTTTTGATTAATGTTTTTTTTTATATTGAATTAACATTATTTGTATAATAGTATTTAAATACATTTTTGACTTATTTTCATTAAATTTTTTTGTTTCTTCTTGGGAAAAATTTTAATTTTATTTTTAGTTAATTTAATAATGTTATTATTTTTTTTCAAATACATCTGCTGTTTATAAGTTTTTAATTTTTTAGAACTAGTAAATGCTTAAATAAAGTTTTAGTGGTTATAATTTATATATATATATCTGTGTGTGTATGTGTGTGTGTCTGTGAGAGAGAGTTATTAATGTTTCATTGTTAACAGACATAATTTTTAACTTGTACATAAATTGCAAATCATATCGAATAAAATCCAAAATTAAAATTGATAAACATTAAAATTATTGAGATGAAAATGCTACAAAAACATATAGTCAAGTAAAACTAAAATTATAAGACATTTTAGTTAAATTACTACTATCTGTAATTATCTATAGTTTAAACATACAGATGTATAATATTAGAAAAGTTATTAAATTGTAGAAAGTATAATGTTATATAATACTCAAAAATGCATATTAAATATGTAAATAATTAAAATTTTAAATATAAAACCAGCAATTCAAATAATTACAACAAAGTACAATGTATATGAAAGCCTAACCAAGTATATCTCAATGGAAAAACAAGATATTAAATTCAAATATAGACATAAAGTAATTCTATGTTTTCTCAGACTCAGGGCTATGAAAATTGTGTTTTAGTGCAAGAATTCAAACCATCACACTTCAGAGAATTGCAAAATAACAAAGTGGTACTAAACCAAAATGAGCATAAATACCAAAACAAACTAAAAGTTCATCAAAGAAAAAAAAAGTAAACAAAGAAAATAAATTCTTTACAACTAAAGTAAATTAACATATCCATTAAAAACCAATTCATGCACATAATTAAATAATTTTAACTAAGATGAGTTAAACATTAAGTTTGTCATATTAACAAACACAAAAGATGTATTTAAACCGTTCTTCCAATATGCCGCGATATACTTATTACTAAGAAAACTTTCACAGCAAAACAATTTAATTGATTGATTTTTTTTCTGAAACAAAAATTATTTATTTAAGTTTACTTAATCTACCAATTTTAAAAATTATTTTTAAAAACTTTTATACCAATGAAAATTTGAAATAATTTTAAAAGTATTTTTCACAGTAAAAAATTAAATTCTTGAAAAAAATTAAAATCCAAAAATTCATAAAAAGATAAAGAATAAGTCACTATATAGAGACAAAGGTTTTCAATAAAAATTATTTTTTTAAGAAAAGATTAACAAAGACAAGGTTTAATTATCAAAATATATAAATTAAGTTAGATATTCCCCTAATTATAAAGTAAAACTATAAGTGCAAAAATATAATTTATACCATATATATATATATATATATATATATATAGAGAGAGAGAGAGAGAGAGAGAGAGATTAGAATAGAAGAAGAAAAAAACGAGAAATTGTAATAAATTTAAATTTATTATAATTATAAATATTATTAATAATATTATTCAAGTAACAATCATTTTCTTCTGGTTTTAAAATGTAAAAAAGTAGGACACACTACGTCTTTCCTAAAACTATCTATTACTTTAATATGATGTTTTTCCCCATTAACTTTTATAACTTCGATCACCTAGTTTGGTATCGTATATATCAATATATCCCGGTATATACTGTCCCAAGCAAAATTAGGAGTGTTCTGAAGATCATTAATAGAGCCATATTGTTCTCCACCAACATTTTTTTGTCGTATAATTTATGTCCACATGTTTTATGCTATATTAAATTCATGACGTTTAGCTGGCTATGACAAAAATCGAACAATATAAGTACAGAATCAATTTTCGACGGCCTAAACTGTATGAATGGATGTTGTATCTTGTATACAGATTCATTCATTTCCGCTAATATTTGCTCATTAAGGTATAGTTCCAGATTATCATAATTGAGTATAATCTATATGCTTCTGATTAACTTTATTAAAAAAATCCATACTTTATCTTCCTCCACAACAACTGCTAACCAGACCATCAAACTTCTACCTACCGATTGTCTGTCAGAATATAGTTTTTCTTTGTCCTTTAAATTGTACCAATAATATTGGTAATCATAAGAGCCATATAAATTGAATGTTTCTTCATTTAAAAAATAATAGAAGTCCATTCATTTGTCAAAAGCATATGGTCATTTCCCGAATACAGAGCGTTATTTATGCAATTATTTTATCACTTTGGACCATGTTTTCTTTTTTGAAATCTGTAAGCTTTAGATTTCTTTACATAATTGTATACAGTATGCTTTGACAAATGTGTTAATTCAGCTTGTGCTCTGACCTATGAAACTATTAAGCTTTTCCTATTTAGCTGCTGGTGGATTAATCTTTTATTATAAGGAGTGATTTTTTTTTGCCTTCCCTCTTTGTTTTTATTCCATGGGTATAAGGTTTTCTCAAAAATCTTGAAATAGTATTACGCTCAGTGTTAAGCTTATGGATAATGTTTCGGATGCTTTTCCTTTGATTTTTGATAGCTATAGCTTTACCTTTTTGAAATTTTGATAAAAGCACTCCTCTAGGCATTACAACGAAAAAATACAACATATAAGCCAAAACATATACATTTTGTATACAAACAAAATCAATAAAATAGACAGTATTTAGCTCACATAACTCCCAAACATAAACTTTATTACTAAATTAATAATCGCAGTAAGTTAAGCTTTTACTGGTGTCCTTTTACTTTATTTTACAGTCAGAAATTCATATATACTTGTTATTGGCATTGAATAAAATGGTAAGTATTTAATATTAGATTTAAGGGAAAAGCCTATTATCTAAAAAAAGCGACAAAACATATTAAAGTTTTAATTAAAAAACGGAGTTGACATTTTCAAGAAGTTGAGTATCTTTCTAATTTTTTTATGTAATATATAGTTTTATTTTATGGCCGTCATTTATAGGTTTACTAATTTTTACTGCAAAATTCGTTTCTTACTTAATTGTCTTGATTAGCAATTTATTACTGTGTCTCGTTTTATGTGTTTAGGCATATAAAAGTAATTAAAACGTTTCATTTTCATTTTTTTAAGATAATATATATAAATTATTATCATGCTTTCATTTTACAACTAATAGGAATTTTTCTTTTTTTAATTTTTGCATCTTTACTATTTTTAATATACTCATTTGATTTATTTTTCTTCATATTTTTGAATTTCTAACTTCACATATGGACCCCTAGAGAGCATTCCTTTGGAGAGCACAGAGAGAAATTTGGAATGCAGGTACTATAAAATATGTGCTAAACAAATGATGGGAAAAATAATAGCCTAGCTTTTCCCAGTTACCATTATATTACTGTGAATAACTGTATATTATGATGAATATTTTAAATAGTAAGACCTGCTTTTTATTTCTGAAAAGTGATCTTTACGGTAAAAAATTTAAAATGGAGTGAAAACAAACATAAAAGATAATGAAGTAATAGCAAGGTAAATATTTTTATTTCTTATCAATTTCCAACTTGTTCGTCCTCACACACAAGACTCGTTGCATACTGCGTATGGTGGATGACACAGCAGTACGTACCATGTGAAGAAGTATCTATTGACTCGAACTTGTATTGTCATCGTTCAATTCAGACAAAATTTGCGGATATGATGCCTAAGCGCTTGTCTCCAAGTATCCCTTCAACCAAAAATACATTGGAATGAAATCGGGAGACCTTGGAGATCGTGTAAACGCAATTGGCAGGAATTAATTCTTGCACTGAAGTGTTATGTAAACAAACATTTAATATTGTTGGTTCTTACTTGAATTCAAAGAGATTTCTGCCATGAACGTTAAAGGCCCTTTTTGTTCATTAAGCATCAATGTTGCAGAAACATCATTCACGATTTACTATGATGAAATGTTCTCTCTGTTACCGACGGGATTCTCCTAACCCATATAAAAAGTGTTCTGTCAAACTTTTGTTAACAAAACACTTTGATAACAGAATTGACTCCCGTTATTTAATGTTCCTGTGGTCTCCAATATCACCCGATCTTACTCTTGCCATGGAGATATCTGAAACCTAAATCGTATGCATCAAATCTGTAAATTCTGAATTAAAAGAGGAATTAAAAGATACCATTACAAGAGCAAGCGTCAATCGATTCTTTTTTAAATGGTATGTGCTGCAGAGTTCACCACCATTTGCTGAGTGTAAAGCGTAATTTTGTGTAAAGGAGGACATGTCGAAAATTTGTTAAACAAAAGTGTTTCCTTTGCTATTACTTTTTGAGCACTTACCTAGTAATTCTTGCATTCCAAATTTCATTCCGAGGAATAACTCGCTAGAAGGTCACATATCACAGAAGTTTTTGTTTTTATAATCACCCTTTATATTATACCTACAGACATAATTTTATGAAAGATTTCCTAAATAATTTCAAATAACAAAAATTTTCTGTAAACCTAAACAAAAGCTTAGGTTGGCATTCCTAAAAACTCTATCAGGATGCCCCTTTTGTTAAATTCTTCGAATTCATGATTGAGAGAAAACAGATTTAAAAAAAATGCAATACTTTCTCAATAATTCGGCACTTCGAACAATTTGGCGTTTTTACGCGACGGATAAAGTTACTGCTTATTGTGAAGAAATATTTTATACCTTCTGTTTCAATGGAATAATGTAGCCTATAAATACAAATCTGTACACTTGTTTAGCTTTAGTTAATTCGTATGTTTGACACTTTAATTACATGTACTGTATTACATTTTATGCAATAATGTATAGCTCTTTCCTTTTAAATGCATTATTATTAGTGATATTTCGGTAATTCGGTGTTTTGGCAATACGATAGTGCTCTGGTCTGATATCTGCTGGATTTCTGAGAGAGTACTGCAGATAACAGTAATAACATAATATATAGCCTGCTTTCTCGTATAAGGGTTACTAGAACTTTATAATATTTATTTCACTCGGATTTATAAAGTATTTGCATCTAAAATTACGTTCAGTAAAGCTTCTCGTAAATAATAAAAATTGATTTGTAAGTTCATATAAACTTAAAGAAAGTTCTAGGAAAACGTCTATAACTACACTATTGAAGATATTTACTAAATAAGTCCTAAATGATAAATATCATAAAGTTTTCAATAAATGGTCTCCAGACTTAAAAGGTTTTTTTTGTGTGTGTGTGTATTATTGAAATTAAAAAGATAGAACAGAATCAATTTTGTATTAATTTAGAATAAATACTCTATATCCACAAAATATATTCTACAAATCATAACAATTTTAAGTAAACACTAATTCTATCTTAGTAGATTCTATTGAGTAGATTTTTGAAAATTCTAATTTATTAAATACTTAACTAAGTTGTTTATCATAACATCGCAGGGCAGTAAGTTCTCAAAAATCGAATTTGTCGAGGACAAAGAAAATCTCAAGTTAAAGTAAATTCGACCGAAAAGAAAAGATATTTCTCAGAAAGTAAATTCATAAGTTTATGAGAATATAATTCATAATGTATATATAAAGAGGAAAACATTCCTAATAACTATTTGTTTTAAAATATATATAGAACGATTAAATAAAAAATGTATATTTAATTAATACTTTTCTAAAGATTGAAAAGATATATTATCATTCATTTCTCTCTAAAAAATAATATATTAATTGTTATTTTTTAAAGCTTTTTCCATGAAAAGTTATATAAATCCTTGATACACCATTTTACTTTCTTAACCAAATTACCGATAGCCATCGAAATTATTATTTCATCTTGGTGTGCATAAAAATTATCAAGTCTAATAAATATCTTTTTTTTTTTACCACTTTGGTGAAAGAATGAGAACAATCAACAGAAATAAATTATTATTAAGCTGTTATTTGTCAGATCTTCTCATTACATAAATAATATAAAAAAAGTTATCTTTGTTAAATTAATATCTATTTTTGAAAAAACAAATTTTTATACTTTAAAATAACTACCACTTATTCTGAGAGGAACATGGTATAAATTATTGATTCATGTCTAGATATTTTCTAAATAAATAAAGGGATAAGTAAGAATTAGTTAAATGCGGATAAGAAATAAATTGAGATTAGAAAGTTTTATTCATAATATAGCTCCTTTTCAAGTAACTTATCCAATTATAGAAATGTTATTAGCTTGGTTATATAACATAATAAATAAAACGTATTATATTTAACTTTAAAAACTTTATTCAAAATAGTAAGATATATCCAAACAAAAATTATTTTACACTGAGATGTATACACTTGTAAAAGCATTAAGGGACTCAAAATTATATTGCCTTATCAAAATTTTATCAAAATGTTTCAATTGTACTTTGATTACTTATTTAATTTTAATTTACTTTAAATTCTATAAACCTTCTTTAATAAATTTTATTTCATTATTAATATTTTACCAGATGTTCATTATTTATTGAGTCTCATCTCAAATTATTTCTGAAATCAAAATTATTAACGCTCGTTTCTAAAGATGCTATGTTTTCATAATATTTTATTAGTGATAGAATGATTAATGATATTCACTATGTAATTGAATTCAATATTGTAATTTCTGTTTTTCAATGGAATGTAAACTTGAATTCAAATTTTATAACTATACTTAATTAATCAAATGATACTATTGGGATAAATTAAGTTGAGCGTAATTATTTCTATTACGTTTACTATTTTCCCCCTTTTTCATGAAGTTAGAAAAAATATCATTTTCCTTAATTTTGCTAAAGAAATTAATTTTTAATTTCTTTCAACGAAAATAAAAGATTCAACGCTTAATTGAAAGAATAATTAAGCTTATCATTAAAGCACAAAGTGATTTAAATCAAATAATGAGCTATTATTTTTCTGAAAAACAACGTTTTCGCAATAAAAGCTCTATCAGTTAATAATTTTAATTAAAAAATTAAATGCATTCAAAAACTGTTCAGAATTTGATATCATTAAAATAGTATCCTTTGTTTGCTATCATAATTTTCTTCTGGGTTTAAATGAAATCTTAATTTATAAAATAAAGAGAATTCAACTAATGAAGAAACTTTTAAACAGAAAGATTGTTATAATAGTTGTAAAAAGGGCCTCATTTGATTTCATTTAAGTATAGATGTTGCTGCTATTTATATTTGATAATATGTGCAACAGTCATATCTAGCATTTTGCTTACTTTACATTTTAAGAATTATTTTAGAGTTTGATATATTAAAATTTACATAATATTACATACTTTTAACCTATAATAATTGAAATGATCTTGCTGTAAATAAAGAAGACATTGTAACAAAATGTTGGGATTCAAAAATGCAAAAAAAGTTAATTGCAGATTCGGATATGTGCAAAACACAGAAGTTTATATGTGCGTGTATCCTGTTTGCATAATTTCAACTGTTCGATCTTATTATATAATAATGAAACTAAGAATTACATGTGTTCTGAGTGAAAAGTATTTTGTTCTTTTATTCACTGTCTTTATGCATATTTAATGAAATCTGTTTTTTCTTTTTTTACAATTTTATTTATTTTGCTAAGATATTTTTTCACTAGTTCCTTACAAATTCGTTTTTAAAAATTGGTCTTTGATACTTAATGATAATTTTAACTTTTAGTAATTTGAAAAATAAATCATATTTAAAATGAAAACGCATGCGTGGGTTATTTAGTTATCCAGTAAGTTCTTAAGAATAATGAAACGTTATGAAAAGGTACATTAAAAATATTAAATTCGCTTTCGTGAAAGAAAAATTGCCATTAAAATTTTATTAATTTATTATATTGAGCATTGAACTAAATTGGACAAAAATTGAAAAGAAATTATATTACATATTAAATGTAATTTGTTATTACAATATTATGATATATCATTATATTTTGCTAAGTTAAGTTTTCCCGTATCTTAGACAAATCAAGAATCTTTTTTCTTTCTTCATTAGAATTTGTTATACCAGCATTATCTTAGCAATATTTATATATATATAAAAAAAAATTTACTGATATTTTGGACTAAAGGTGCTAAAATTTGTAATTTTTTGTTTGATCTCAATAAGATTTGGTATGAATGATTTTTGAAATGTAGACTCATATCGTACGAAGAATTTCTTTTGAAAACTTTCGTATTTTCCAGTTATTAAGATCTTTAACAATATTTTTGTATATATATTAAAATTGTTTTTCAGGATTTAAAATTTATTGTAATATTTTTCTAAAATGTGTACTCTCATATTTAAACATAAAATTAAAAAAAAAATTACATATGGATTTTCCAATTAAATGTTTAAGAGTTAGGAGGAATTCAAAATTCTAAACTTAACAACTAAATTTTTTGGAAAAATAATCTCATACAATTTCAATAAATTATCAGAATAATCCAAATCATATGTTAACTTCTCTATTCATCAATAAAAAGAATTAATTTCAAAATATTTTGACTTTCAAGCAAAATTTATGTCGCAATTATTTTGAATACAAAAAAAAAACGCTTTTCAGATAAATGATTGTAATCAAATCGAGAAACCATGTTCTTCGAAAACTATGTTCCTTGACATAGAAATTACACTAGATAATACTTTTTGTTGATGGAGATATAAAACTGCTTACAGTGCTTTAAAATCTGTGATTTATTACATAAAATTATTTATTAAAATAAAGTTGTTTCTCCTTAAACCGAAATTTAATATAATAACTTCATTTCCTTTTTTTCTACTTTTACCGTGAATTATATCTCTGAATTAAATAAATATTTTTAATATAACTGAATTAAATAAATATTTTTAATATAACTGGAATAAAAAAAACAAAACATACAATACAGGAGAATATTACAGATATTATTCATTATAAATTAAGAATCTATCATCGCGATATTTTTTGAAAATCTCTTATAACCTCTAGTTCTTACGGTACTTATTCGCTGAATAATGAAAAACATTCGAAGGAACAAATAAAGTCTATGCAAAATATTTCCTCTTTATTTTTTCACGATACATTTCTCTAGCATTATTCAGCATAATATATTTCTAAGCAACTGATAGAAAGAGAGCTTATTACTCACGCAAAATAAGAAATATTAAGAATTCAATGATTAATTAACAACAGTTGGAAGAAACTGTTTTCTACCCGAGTGTAAAATATGCTAAGATATTAATTTTCTAAAAGCAGAAACATTAACTATAATTCCACGCTATGTTATGGTTTGAAAAAAAAAAGAAAGTAATCGACCTGTAGTACTGTAACATTAGCAATAAAATAATTTTTTTTAAAAAAACACCAATGTGGTAAATTGCCTACTATTTTAAGAGGAGTGTGTGAAATGGCAAAGTCATGCGTCAGAATTAAATTGTTTCCATTTATTTCAATAAAATTTAATTTCCATTAACTTTATAGCACAGCATTAGCAATATGTTAAAACTGATCCTTAGAAAATTACTAATTTTTGGATTTCTTTTTTCAATTTTAACATTTCTGATGCATGAAATAAGATCTGTTCTATTAGAAATGTATTTTTTTGCGACCGCTAAAAGTACCCAAACTAAATTGAAGTTCCACCAGTAGAAAAATAAGCAAATGAAATTCATAATGATAAAATAAGATAATAAAAATAAAATAATCATATAAAATTTAATAGTAATAAAATAAAATAAATAATTATTTGACTTGTATCAAAATGTAATTTTTTTGAAGAAAATGATGTTTTCCTTCATTTTTGAAGCGAAAATGAAGTAATAATGATAAACAAATCTTCATACTCTAGTATTAATTTCAATTTCTTATCATTAATGAATGTAAAATATTTTAAAATTATTTAAATAAACCTGTCTTCGTATAATTTTGAAGAATGTGATTGAGACTTAGAACTCATTTTCAGAGATAAGAAAAATAATCTTTTATTAATGTTCTAAAAAGTAAAAACTAACTCTATTAAAATTTTGAGGTTAAAACATCACGAAAGTGTGAAGACTGAAATCAACAAGATAAGGTGCAATGCATGCGAATATCATTATTGAAGTTATTTTAGTCATTAAATATTAAAATATATAGTCATTTTAATTTTTAGAATTTTAATTTTCTTAGTTTTTAATCGGCAACTAATACTTTTGAGTTTTTACATTTAACTTCTAGAAATTCAGAAAATAATAATAATAATTCGCTGTTTTCAGTACTCTATAAAAAGCATGCTTTTTGTTTATTTATTTATTATTATTATTATTATTTTATCAATAATTAGTTTCTACTTTTAATCTTTAATATATTCATAGTTAAAGTTTTTTATGGAATCGTGTAGTATATTTGTTTTTCAATAGCTATACCATCCCCTGTTTCTTTACAAAAATAAACAATTGAACAAATATTATGAATTTTACAGTATCCTTCTTTTGATTACCAAATTCGTTTCCAAATGGTATTTCTCATATTAAATTAAAATTTGAATAAAATTAATTCATTAATTATGAGTTATATTCTCAAAATATCAATATCGCATTTTCAGTCATAACACATCACTTTATGAAATTTCAGAACTCTAACTAAACAGGAAGTAAATGAAAAATCGATTACAAAATTCCATCTTTACAAACATGAATCAATTTAAATTGACAGAGTGAAACAAAAATCTCTCGATAATTATATAAGAGTTCATGTATTTATTATATATATTCGTATTTATTATGTTGTGTCTTAAAATTTTGAAACTTTTACTCTAAATATGAACAATACTTTCTTCAACTTTTGTAGTTTAATTCTATTTCACATTTGTGGCAGGAATATGCTAGTGATAATGGTCGAGATCTCGCGGCCAGTACTATTTCCGTTGAGAGGACGGTTTGTGTACTAATGCCACTAGAGATCCACTACAGTGTAACGTGCAAAGCAGAGCCGATACACGTTAAATCTTACGAAGCTTTAAGTCCTCCTGTTGACATGATGTGAAAGTTCAGAAAGGGAGGTGTCATCTCAGGTTTTGTTCTCGTCACTCGTCCGCGGTTCATCGCCGATAGCCATCACTTTGCTTCTTAAAGTGGCGTTAATAAGCAAATAATCAGCCAACTATTTCGCATTAAGGCGTAGGAATAAAAGTACATTCCAAAAAATCATTTATTCAGACTGAAATGAGTTGTACAATAAAATCTACCTTAGTGTTTGTGAAATTAGAATATGATATTAATATAAAATGTTTTTTTCTGCCTGAAAGGGAATTTTCAAGAATGGTCTTTATTCTTTGAGATTAAGTGAACACAGTTTTAATAAATAAAAAAATTACACCGTATCTTAGAAACAACAACGAAGTTGAATTCTTCTTTCAAATATATTTAAGCAATAACTAAAATAAGATATACAAGTATATGTGTATCTGATAAACTAGTATTTTAGATTATTATTCAATTACATTTCGGATCTGACTTGCCCCGATTAACAATTCAATTTGGGAAAGCTCATTTTTTTCTTCGCTGATTCTGAAGAGGTCATTATAAAATTAGAACATTTTAAAAAAATAATAATGAGCTACAATAATTAAACAACTTGTGAAGAAACTAATTGACTTTAAAGGTATGGAAGAAAATCTATCATACGACTAAAAGATGTTCATCATTTCCAATTGTAGCAAAATATTTCTTTCATTAAGTAAATTTTTATTAAGGTGTTTTGTAAATTTAACAATTTAATAAATTAATTTGCTCATTTTTCTATGCTTGTTTCTAAAAATTGGCTCATATTTTTTAAAGAATTATTATTTACTGTCTTATCTTACATTTTAAAATATTCCAAAATCTCAAGAAACATTTGTAAAAAGTTTAATAACATTTCCAGAAATAAGCGATTTAATAACAGTGAACTATTTTGGAATAATGTTTTCTTTTACCAAGAACATAAATTTTTTTCAAATTAGGTCATTGAGAGTTAGAACAATCGGCTATGAATTAAAAACATAACATTGTCTCCAAGCTTTAAAGAGTTAAGTTTTAAAGTATATGAAAGAAAAAGTATGTACATATGTATAATTTAACAACGAATCAAATTTTATTTCTGCACTTGAATTGCTAGAACTAATTTTATTCGCATTTTAAAATTATATTGGTGACAAGACTGACAAAATTTTACAATATATTGATATATTAAAAAATTAAAAATATATTAAATTAAGGGTAAATTAGAACTATTTCATGTAATCAATTATTTACTTTAATATTTCATATTTTTCAACTAAATTTGTAAAGATCATTGGGCATTGATTTTGTTTTCCATCGTAGTTAAAATCAATACAATCGTAAGAAATATAAATCTGTTACATTAAAGTATTTAGTAATGTCCTCTGCGAAAATAGTTTTTAAAAACGACAAAATCTGATTTAGTGATATGTATTTGATAAAAATTTGTTTGTACACCTCTCTGATATATATATATATATATATATACAGAGAGAGTGTATCAAATATACAATCTTAATAATAAACAAATTTTTAAACAAATTTTGAGAGGTGCTTCGTATATACATATATATAATTATCTATAAGGATTACTAATATGAATGAAATACTTACTTATGATAACAATAAATCATAATTAATAATGTAGCTTTGAAACATATATCAGATTGACATGTATTAAAAGTCTAAACAACCAAAGTGTATTTTCAGCTGGACCTACAGAATAGAAGCTTGGGTTAACATCTTACACTGCTATGAACTTAATTATGATTGAAAGGATAATCTTTAATTATTTATAGATTTATTGTCTACTCTTGTTTCTATTAGCTAATATCTACAAGAAAGTCCTAGTCAATTTTTATCCATGCTATTTAAATTCCGGTTCACAAACTAATAAGAAAATATAAAACATAACATTTAGACATAACGGAAAATATAGCCACAGAATTGCTGAGGATAATTCTGAATTCTGTAACTTTGAATTAGATGCCACCCATTTTATAATGTTTTCTTCTGAATTCCACTTGTGTAAAAAGCCACCACCCTTGATCAATTTAACTAACTCCTGTAACAAGCCAGAGCTTGAAATTTGGGACCTGTCTGTACTTTCGCCCTTACAATTTGGGTCATTTGGATGCTCATGATGCTCTTAATCCATATTTTAAATACAGTTTAAATAATCAATTTATGCACCTGAAGAATCACAAATTCCAGAATCCTTTTTGGCTGATCGTTGTTGGCCTCACCAATCTCAGCAATGACGGCAAAACACTGCCACACCCCTGTCTCCAAAGTGGCCTGACTAAACTGTATCCCAAACATTCATTTTACTGGATTAATTTGTTAGGTCGAATGCTGTTATGCAGGCCTCACCAGGTCTGTACGTATGCATTGGTGGCCACCAACTGTCTAATTGTTAATCTAACTAACTCCCACCGGCTTGAGCCCAAATTCTGGGAACTGCCCCATCATTCCACAACGCAAGACATCTAGATATCTAGACCAGCCTGAATTAATACTTACACCTTTTAATAACTTTAATACAAAAACGCTGGCCTTTATCTCCGAATTATTCATGCCTAAGAAATACTGTTGAACTATAATGGTGTTGTTAACAATTACAGTGTTACAACAAACCCAATAAATATAAGAAGCCTATCTGCTCAGTCAAAAACACCTCCAAGCATGTTTTAATTCATGCATTTAAAATGATTAAGATATATACATATACATAAAACATAAGAGTTATATACACTCTACTATAGCATCTACAGGCATATGAGGCAAAGATAACCTTTAATGCAAGAGCACCATGACATCTGGAATTGATGGCCGCAAATAAGACGCCGCGATTCTTAAAATTGAGCAACCATACATATCAGAAATCATAGAGTTGTTATGAATCAGAACCAATCTCATTTATCTGATGAGAGAGGCCATTTCATATCTAAGTAGCCTGAGATCACTTCATGCAGGTTCAGCTTCAGCCACGGGGCTGGTGAGAGGAATTCTGATCTTATTCTGCATTTACATGAAACATTTGATCTGCAATCCTGCCAGAATGATGAAGAGATTCTAAGGATGGACTATTTACGGGCTGGGCCTGCTTGCAGGTATTATCTCTAAGTAGGTCGACACTGCAAGAAATGTTTATCCAAGGATCTTTATGGATGGAAAGATAGTGTATAAATTAAAGGATAATTTAGAATTGCATCAGAATATAAGAATGAAAGATTTACTTGAGCTAGAAACGGGAAAATCTTATTAAATTATTTTATGAGACTGGCCATGCAGCTGCATTATCGGTTAAGAAGGCCATGGATGGGAGGAATGAGGCATAACATTGTAAGAGGTAAAAGAGGACTTGTGTCTTGTGTAGCTTTTAAAATCTATAATACAATTTAACTAGATTATCTGTGGGTGATCTTGTCAGGAAGCATTCTTATTTTAATGCATTTGCTCTTTTTCTTTTTCAATTTGAATTCTGCTCTGAAATTTTACTATTTCACTTATAATTGAATTGATACCAATTAATAAAGTGTGAGCTAACTTCTGAAACGATTGCTACTTCTATTCCAAAGTATGACATTTTTATTTATTATATTGTCGGCCATTTCGTTCCATACTATATTCTTTCTTTCTACTTGATTGCCAGTTTTGTACCTCTTGTTTAAACACCTGTAACCAGTAAATTAATGGTTTTATATATGCCTTTTGATGAAATTATTATGTATATTTACATTCAGTAAACTTTAAAGTTTTGGTTTACCTTAATTTCTGTAAGCCTTTAATTTTAAATAATTATTACAATTTTTAATTTTGTATGGTTGTCTTGATGTGTGTGCAACATGTGTGATATACTTTTTATTTAGGTCTGCAAGGATTTTATAGGATTTGAATCTTAATAAATTTTCCTCTATATTTTAGTCTGTTTTAAAATATTTGGTTTAGTTAAAATTATCCTTAACTGATATATATATGTGTAATCTATGGATTCAAAACCACTGATATATGCATCCACAAATTAAAATCAATATTTATTCATTGTCCTCTGCCTGATAAAAGCTTGGTGCAAAGGGAGCATAATCATACTAACATGCTGCTACATGAGGACTTGGGGGCATTTTAATCTTTTTAGCCTAATGTAAAACTAGGAATGATGTATTTTGATGAATATAGATGCATTTCAAGAATATGAAGGATGTGAATGCAAGAATGGAAAATCTATTCTTCAGCTAAGTGTATTTCACCCTTTTTACAAATGACCTTACTCATCTAGGAAGACATCTTTATACTTGGTTATAATAGATGATTCCTTATAAACATTTTGATATCACAAGCTCTTCCTTCTGTTTTTGATTTTGTTTCTTTGCAGCCCACTTTATGTGAAATAAGGAGAAATGGCATGATCTAACAGAGTCCTGGAATCAATATTTTGAGCTAAAACTGGTGCATTTAGATGGTTCTTTGATTTCATTAATTGTAACCTAAAGCATGTTTGTACTGATCCTTTCTTTCCTTTACTCCCAAATCTCCTAAGGTTATTCCTCAAACTTGAGCCCTACAAGTAACCCAGTTCCGGCTTAACTCAAATCTAACACATGAGTTTCAAATGTTGTAACTTAAGCCATTAACATCAGCATTATTTTCTATGCTGTTTTATCGAGAAGCAGTTCTATAATTGATCTTGTCTACTTCAATCATTCATCTTAAGTAAACTAGAAGAAACAAAGCTGCCCCAGAAATTAACTAAGATCACATGAAACCTTCTGGAATCAGTCGGCAGTAATTTTGAACTCAGGTGCCAGCGACACGCACTGAAGCGGGAGAAATACTACTAAGCAATCTCCATCAGCTATTCCATAACTTTGATCTTCTACTCCATAAGAAAACACAAAATCTGAATACCATTTCAATGCACTTTCACTGTTATTTGGATAAAATTTGACATATTTGTGGCAAAACTCTGCATAAATTATAGATATTGATTTGACTACAAAAGAAATAATGAAAAAGATCCAGTTAATTTTAATATTATATTATGTGTGTTATAATTTACTTACATTGTCAAGCAAGAATCAATCAAAGGTAAGGGAAACAACTAACAATGAGATATTAAAATGACACTGTATTCCCAACTCTCAAGAAGACATGGCTACCCAGGTTACTACAGATCTGCACAGAGAATTTACGGGTACAAAGAGGAGCAAACAGCATTGTACAAATAAGCTGCCATTGTAATGCATATGTGTTTTGGACATCGGTTCATGAGCATCAGATGGCAAATTCTTTAGCATTAATTACTGAACATTTAATCTATTGATCGACGATTCTGTCAGGCCGGATCTGGTGAGCACTCAGAATAATGCAAGATTCTACTGTGAATAATAGAATTTTATTCTCATATGGAGTCTGAGGACCTGACTTCCAAGGTTAGATCGACTACGTCCCTTGATTGCCTTTCACCTTCCTACACTCTACAGAGAGTTGTCACTATTTTATCTCAATAGGTGTCACATACATCACAGGCATAACACACCTTGCACAAAATAATATACTAACATTTGCACAAAGAAAGTAAATACTTGGGTAATAATAGCAATTTGTACAAGACAGTATACCAGATAGCAAAACTTAGTTTTACAATAATAGTGTTTCTAACGAAATTAACTTGCTACTGCACAAAACAATTAAAGCCTATTTCCTTGCATCTTTAAAGGTTACTTTGACCTATCCATTAAGATACTCTAACTACATGTATCCACCTTTGTAGCTGATCTGGGAGGCGTAGTCAGGAAAATGCAAACAAAATCTACTTTGTCCTCTGATCTTAGATTCTGAGAAAATTCATACATTTCCGAAAATATTTTATCTCCAAATGCTAGCATGTTTCACAAATCAAAATAGTAACCAAATCTATGCCAAGTCACACAAATTGTTATCGCCTTCTCGATATTTTGGCAAAACTCTGTAAATTGATTTTTCCTTCACAAGTGAGTAATTTCCAGGGAAGCATTTCATACGTTCTGCAATCAATATTAATAAACGTCTAGTGTTATATTGTTTATAATATAACGAAGTGTAATTAGAATGATCACATAAAATCGCTTCAAAATATTTGGTTATTAGTCAGTATTTTGAATAGTTGATTAATAATAATAATAATATTTAAATATATGATCAACAGGTATAGTAATAAACTATACATTTTTCTAATAGTATATAAATTATCTAAATGTTTGTTATCGGGACTTTAATTTAAAGAAAAAAAAGTATGATATCAAATAGTGAAAAAGAGTACCTTAAAATAAAGTCGTAATAAAGGTTTCTTGAATAAAAGGTAACTTTTTTAATTCTCACTCCTTTAAGCAATGGGGGGGGGAGGAGAATCGAGGACACTGATCCACTATTACTGTTATTAAAAAATTTTTTGGTTGAGATAATATTTATTGATCCTTCGTTCTGTTTTTTCGTAAAATTCCTGATAAAAATAATATTTTAATATTTTGGAATCACTGAAAAGAAATATCTCATCCCCTTCTAAATACAATTTATGTCGCGAATTATGATTTCAAAATGAGTAGAAAACAGTAAGAAAATTGAAATTTCTATGTTTGCTTTTCTAAATTTTGTGTTTAAAATATTGCACTAACTTTTACATTTATTACTTATACTTTTCCATCAGTAGTTATTGGATAAGTCAGATGACCTTCTGAGATCAATTGTAATAATACGTTAAACGAAAAAGCAGGTAAAGGATTTGAAATAACTGTTTATTAAATGTTTTATCTATTTTTCTATCTCTCATTTTAACAAATGTATCAATTAAATCGAAAATTCTTTTCTTATTGAAGTTCTTTAAGTAAGTTTTTCTCACGACAGATAAAAATATTAATAAAAAAAAACGGGATATAACCTCTGCTCTCGAATATCTCTCAAATTGGTCGGATAAGTAATGGCAAATTCATAACATCATCCCTTCATTATTCGTTATTATTCCCATCTCTTTCCATTCTAAATATGCAAAAGTCACTCAACAACAGAGGCAAATGAATGAATAGAAAGTCTTACAATTATGATAACCAAGTTATTTTATTCACATCTATGAATAAAGGACAATCCTTTACCTACTATATTTGCAGATATGCCTTAAATGCATTAGAAAATAGCATTTAGCGTAATAGTTAATCATTTATCCGATCTGAATCATTTAGGTTCGAGTTCTTAGTGGAGAATTACATGAAGGTTCGAAACTATTCTGTGTTCTCTTCTAAATCTGCTTAATCAAGGCAGGTATGATACAGATGTCTCCATTAAGAATTTCCATTCACTATCTCTACCACTAACTCCAATATTCAATTTTTCGCTTCTTATTAATGTAATGTATTAATCTGTTACACTTCATTAATTCAAATCGAACATACATAAGTCACTTTTCGTCCGCTTCAATTAAAACAGCATCATTTAAAGTTTTAAAGTATTAATTAAGATAAAAAATGCTGTTGAACCTACTTTGTAAAACTTCCTGATTTTTTTTCCGTTTCCGGTAAATCGGTAAAATTTTCTAGCCAAACTTGTATACAAATAAATTTCCGAAAAAATTTTCAAACACTTAATATAAAATAAAAATTCATAGTGATAAGACATTTTATTTTATTTTTGTGTTCTGTATGTGTAAATAGTTTATATTCTGAACATAGATAATATAAATAAAATTCAGCAATATTATAACACATTATAAATCATACTCGAACATGAATAATTTTCACAATGACATAAGTTATGAAATACATAATTAAATACATAATACTTGCATATTTTTGTCAACATAGTTAAGAAATTAGCTGATAAAAACGTGCAAAAAAAAAAAAAAATCCCGCTGTAGAAAACGCTTTTTCTTATTCTATACTTTTTTTCTTATAAATAATTTTTAAAGAATTATACAGTATTGTTTGTGTGTGTGAATATATTTCCTCTTATATTTTCTGTTGAAAGGACTCCGATCCTTTTTTAAGGAATTCATTGTTATTTTTAATATTTTTTGTGCCAGAGACAGATTATTATCTCATATTTCTGCTTTTGTTTTGATCAGTTCCTCTTTCATGGAAAATTTAATTGCAAACGTCGAAGGAAAAGTATGTATGTTCATAACTTTCCAAATCATATATCGAAAACAACAATGTAAAATTATAAGCAGTAATATGAGACTAAAATTCGTAATTTACCTTAAGTCAGTACACCGTTTTACTGGTATCAAAATCCCTAGTCCTGATCCATTTTTGCTCACAAAAAGTATATTCAGTTGACGCTATGCTAATTGGAATTGTGGTTGTGTTTGTTTTTTGACGTAGCATTGAAAAGTAACACGAGGGTTATTGGCGACGGACTTCGTAATTTTAAACCTCGGTCAAGTGACGAGAATGATTTCTGACAAGCACCTCCGTCTCCAATCTTCCATATCTCGTCATTAGGAGGACAATACTTCGATCAGGTATAACGTGCATCAGCTCTGCTACATAGCAAATCGGGTTTGTGGGGGAAAATAATGGCAGTTCTTAGTTTCTGAAGAGGACACCTTAATTAATTTAATTTCTCTTAGAAAATGTCTGAATTATTCATCCTTTATTGTATGTTTTGTGTTATGCACCCTTTATTATGAAAACGTTTCGTTTATGCACCTAAGCACTAAAAAGTCCGCTAACATATTGATAAGATTTCCGTTAAGGTGTTATAAGTTCTCTCTTATAGTAAAAGCAATTTTTGAAATTTTTCTTGGGAGCAAGACTTTGAATTTCTACTATTTTTCAGTGCCGAGGAAGATGGAAACATCAAGAAGTTTACGAACAATTTATGTTGTCAAGTGTCACTATTTGGTCGACTGCAGTGGTCAATAATTTCATTGTAAATTCAAAAATATAATATTCTTTAATCTTGAATGAAGCCTTCTGTTTGGAGCCATTTTACGGGAAACTCACTGATTTAAATGATTTCTTTCAAATAATCCATCAAATTCTTTTCGACATTTTTTCAGTATTTAAACTATTTAATTAGAGTATATGATCTATTTATGAGAAAAGCCTCTGCAAAAAAACGTCAAAGGCAGCATTTATGTAAATAACATATAATTTTTGTTAGGCACTAAAATATTTGATTTTCATTTTTCTACATCAGTTATGAATGCTAAAGAAGAAGCTGTCAGCTCTGATTTTTTCCTCTTTAATAATTTGTGACTTTTGAAGTATAGTTTCAACTAGTTACTGCTACTTATATATATATATATATATATTATAGATATTAAATTATCAAGTTATATAAGATTTGACACAAGAATTTCATTGAAGGTAAAAAAGTTCTTGTAAAATAGGACTGCTGCGTCAACTTAATTTATTTATTTTTTATTTGCCGTAAAACTCTTCATAACGATGCTTTTATATATAAAGATAATCAATGTGATTGTGTTATTAGAACAACATTAACAAAAATAATCATTTTTAAAAAAAGATAAGGAAGTTTTTAAACTCCCACAATTTAATTACCCACAATACACAAAGCATTTTTCTCAAATTAACTAAGCTGAAATCAATCCTTAAAATTAGAGATAGTAATTACTTTTATTTTCATACAGATTTTTTATTTTAAATTTTAAAGTGTTTAACTTGATGCATTGAGAATGTTAATAAAATCTATTACAAGAATTTTTTTTTTATCGTTTTCGAAAAAGATAAAATGTTAAAATATCTTTCATTTCCAAAGAAAGAAAAGATTAAATGTTATTTAAAAGGAAAATAATTCTATAGAGAAAAAGTCCGTAATAATATTCATATTTATTATTCATTCCGATGATTTTTTTATGTACAGTAGAGCTTCGTTATATTCGATTCCTTTAAACTGAATTTCCTGATAACCCGGATTGGTCTACACGAAGAATTTATTTTATATATCTTCTTTAAATTTGGAAAGCGATCTGTAAATTCCACAATAACAGTGATTTTTTTTTCATTCACTTATTTTAAAGAGGGAAAAAATTCTTTTCTGAAATTTTCGAATGATATAGATGCATGAAACAAAAACGGGAGCAAGGGAATTTACAAACAATTGAGTGCAAAGTCAACAGAAACTTAGTTACACAATTGATCACAAGTGACAAAAGATATATCGTGCTACATTGTTTAATAAGAAAATCGATAAAATTACTTCAAACGCACATTTCCATAATTCCATCAGAAAATATGATTCATACTCGATTTGTTCAACATAGTTTATGCTTAATGTATTTTATGTCACTTCAATTTTGCCATGAAATCGGGATATTCGACTGTACTGGCTTTCGTCTAATTTGAAAAGAGGTTTTACTGCGTTTATTTTCTGCATATTTTTAGTTGAATTTTTACACAAAAGAGGGCAGCACGTTAAAAGAGTTAATAGAAAATAATTTTATTCATACATAAAGGAAATTAAAATTCAGGTACTACAGGAAAGTATAGTTAAAATTCATAGATAACCAAGATTAAATTAAAAAATATTTTTTGTTAAATAATAAATAATACGTTATGATAAAAGCCACTTACAGTTAACAAAATGTGTATCATTGAAGAAACATGCAAACAACTCAACGTTATATTTACTTTTTCCTTGGGAAATTGACGGAGTTTGATATTGTTAAGGCTTTACTTTAAAAAAAAAAAAAACAAGAAACTTTAAATATATTTTACTATAAATCACACAAATAGTATATTTTGTTATCAAAATCGGAATGATTTTGTTCCAAATATTTAAACAATTTAAGACATAAATTGCTTAGCATCCCGTTTCGATACCATCGAGATTAATTTCTTTGTTTATATTTGGTTCATATAAACGTTATAATTTCTCTACGACTTAGTGTGATCTGTCATATATTTGAGAATGCAATCTGAAGATTTAGACTCGAATGAAACTTTGAAACTTGCCAATCCTAGTAGTTTTGAAGATCCTCAGATTTCCAATGTTTGGCGTTCTCATAAATGCTATGAAATGTCTAGCTTGATACACCATAAATCTTTTGCCCAAAAAGTAAGATATTCTGATATTGTGTATTTTATGTGTTTCTTTAAATGTTTGATTCAAGAGCTCTGTATTGATTATTGGAAGAAGAAAAAAAGGATTGTTGTAAAAATTTGCAATACATAAAAAGTGAATTGCAAATATATGTATATATATAATTCGTTTATTAATATTCACATATACTTTTTCAAAAATAAGCTTAATTGTCTTACTATTTGAAAATTGGCTCACTGATAATTCTGATGTACTATAGTAATTTAAGAAATATTTTCTTTTCTGCTTTAAAAATTATTATATTAGTTTAAAAAATGTTAATAGGAAAAATTACTAACCAAGCAATTTTTGACCAATTTCTTAATTTATAAATTAAATAGTGTTGTATATATAAATGTCTGTAATATTGCTGAATTGTTTTTTCATATAATTTATTAAAATGTTTGATCATTTTCATAAATGAATTGTTGGTATTTAACACTTTTGGGACAGCATGCATTTGCTTAGGACATTCCCTGGGGAGGGGGGAGGATTGAAAGGCACTGTATTGTTTGATGGGGGGGTGGGGGTTGCATTGCTAAGCCTAACTTTAGAAAAAAAATCGCTGTAAAAGTTTTCATTCTAATGTTAAAACTTTTGATTAAATTTAAATTATTACTTAAGCTGTTACATATTTAAATATTAACATCTTTAAAAAATTTTTCTTCGTTCATTTCCAGAAAAATGTATATAAAATGTGCTTGCTTTGATAAATAACTTTCAGTAGCGCAATTGAATTTATCCTGAAGTTTAACTTCAATAAACTTTAAAATAAATTGAAAAAATATACAAGAAAGACTATTTATTAGAAGTAACAAAACTTAAAATGAAGACTGAGTATGGTAATTCTCAAAGCATGGAGAAATGCGAAGTACTGTATTGTCCGTCTCTGACAAAATGTCCACATCAGATCACTAGAATTATTGCTTTCAAACCTTTTAGGAATTAATCACTTTCACATCATTAATTCGCTTGGTGACCATGAGAGTATATTCTGATAAACAACGCTTTCTAGCTATTTTAAGTGAGAGTCTATTTAAAAAATATTAAGGAAAGTAAATGAAATACATCAAAAGGCAACATGAAGTAAAACAATATTGATGATGAAACTTTAAAAGGAAAGAAAAAAATGCCTAGGGGAAACCATTAAAACAAAGCATTTGTTGAGAAACCAGGAATGTGAATTTACATTACGTGGAAGTACATGACAATAGTTGGAGAGCAAAATACTGAATTAAGAATGATTGTGAAC
The DNA here is from genome assembly GCA_019974015.1 of Nephila pilipes. NCBI lineage: Eukaryota > Metazoa > Arthropoda > Arachnida > Araneae > Nephilidae > Nephila > Nephila pilipes. The sequence goes on from BMAW01037517.1 coordinate 841,619, forward strand.
AAACTGAAGGTCAAAATCTTAAAACTGTATTCAAAGTAATAGATACAGAACTCCATCTAGAGATTTTTACAAAAATGTTCTATCTTAAAATGCCAACACGCATCGCCTGGCTCATGAGCTTATTCTGCAGTGACGTGTATTTGGTAATCCCTTATTAATAAGTTTTAGAAGCACATAAAACTTTACTTGAACGTTTAATAAAATAAGTTTGTGTTCACTATTAATTGCAAAATATATTGAAACATATTTCATAGTTTGTAAGTAGTTATTATTCTGTAAAGGAAAAATTATTTTTTATAAGAAACTCTAATCACCCACTTCCTCCACCTCACCCAAATGTTGTTCATTAAATAAAAATGCATTTTTTAAATTTTTGAATCTTTTTATTTTTTAGACCTGTAATGAGACTTGATATTTATATTAATAAATGCAATTATGCATAATTTTTATTTTTAGATTCGAAAGAGAAGAAAACCAGTTTACATTAAATATAGACCCATATTCCGAAAATTTCATAGCTATGATCATCCAATGCCATCTCATAGTGATTCCAAAATGATGCTTTCAACATTATGTGCTTCTGAAGAGCATGTTTCTCAAAACTTCACTTTTAAACAAAGAGAAATAACCACAATTCATGAAGAAGTATTTCAGTGTTCTAAATCATATCACAATAATCGCATTTCAAAAAGTAGAGGGTACCAAGAGAAAGTGGCATCTTTAAAAGTTATTGTTGGCAGATTACAAAAAATGTGCCTTGAAAAACCTGAAGTGCTTCAAAATAGTATTCCAGATGAGACAATAAAGCTTTTCAAAGCAATTCACATTTAATATGCAAAGGTCTGTCGTTTTTTAGATTGGTGTCTTCAGTGATCATTTTTGTATCTTTATCACTGCCATCTATGTATTAGTAAGTAAGGAAAGAGACATTCCATGTAATGCTTTTATATCCTTTTTAAGAATATAGTTAAAATTTAATAAGCAAAGAATTTGTAGCTGTGTGAGTAATTTGAATCATTATATAAGCGTAATTGATTCAATGGAAATATAAGCCCATATTTTTCATCTTGTTGCTTAGTTATATGCAGTAATAAAAACATTTAAACATTTATCTGTGTTTGAAAATTTATAGACATAACAGCATAATTAAAATATTAAAAATAAATGTTTGAGGTAATAAGAATGCTTTATGATTCTTTTTATGTGTTTTTTGTATGTATATATCTTATTTTGGTTTTAGTGTACTGGCTTTAGGGATTTTTTATCATTTTCTTTTCTTTGTATATTTTGTCCTATTTTCCTGTCTTTTGAGTACTTTCGTGAGTAAATAATAATGTAATTTTAAGAAGAAATGGCAATTATATCAATCTGTGTATAGTTATCCACAATCTCTGCTTGAGTAATTGCTTAATAATGTTGCACTGAGAGGCAACACAATGGTGGTTGGCAGTGGACTTGGTAATTTTGAACCTTGGTTAAGTAACAAGGAAGACACTTGAGCTGGCACCTTTCTCTCCAAACTTCCACACCTTGCCAACAAGAGGACATCGAGCCTTGATGGATGTAACGTGCATCACCCCAGGCTACACAGTGGGTCTTTAGTGGCATCAAAGCTCAAACCCCCAACAAGAATTGCCCACCCCCAGTCCGTGACCATAACCATTTGGCTATCTTGGCTACTCAGCTGGAACTCGAGGTTTGCATTGTGACAATTGCTTTAGAGCTTTGACTCACCAAATTTGATGGTGTCCAATCTTTATTTTCCACTAAGATACATCCTTATTGCACTATGTTGTGAAAGAGTTTAATTCAACCATTCATCACAGCATAGGAAAATTTATTATCTTGCAAACCGTAAATATCGACTGAATTTGGTTTTGATCATGGAAGGATCTTCTTTTATGCTGATATCCAAATGAAAAGTAAAATTTTCAATTATTTGTGTCAATAAGGACTTCGTTAAAAATATTTTTGCTGTGAGAGTACTATTATATTTTATTTAGTACAACACAAAAGTTTGTGGCGATGTTTATTAAATATATTACATATTTTCTCTGACGGTTACGTTTATTTAATCTTAGAGTTAATTATGAATCGTGAACTAATTTTTTTTTTTTTTTTTGTTTTCTTTTTTTTGTTCAATTACATATTGCAATTCTGTGTCATATCTGACAGAAATAGTTAAAATGTGCTTTGGAAGTGTAATTTTAGTTTAAAAAAACATAATCCTTTAATAAAGATTTCATTTACAGTAAGAATTATTAAAACAATTAAAATATGTCTCTGAATTTATGAAAAGTACATGTTTTAGAATTCTATTACATTTGAAGGAATGTTTTTAGTTATGTAAATTTCACTTTCTAAATGTTAATCTTTCAGGTAGTAATTGTAAACAAAATAATCTTAATGAGATAATTTTTAAGGTTTTAAGCATGTACACTGCTTAGAAATCATTGTAGCATTATTAATTTTAAAATTACTGTTGAGGGGGAAAAAAGAATAGATATTCATTTTACTATTTTTTACGATTACAGAATAATCGAATTTGGTATTTTAAGGTGTACCATTAAAAGAAAGACTTGGAAATATTGTACTCTTATGTAATAGTAATATGAACCATACATTATCCTTAATTTTTGTAATCCATTGTTCTGAATTTTTAACAATTTTGGAGTAAATATTTCAATATTTACAAAATATTTGTTTTGTAAAGCTATTTTCTATTATTCATATAAATGCATGTGTGGGGAGTTTGTTGCATTTTTTAAGAATCACCTTTAAAGGAAGGCAAATATTATATTGGAATCTAATTATCACAATACCAGAAGGGGGGGGGCTAATTTCTTGTTACTATATTCTTGTTAGCTTGTATTTGTTATGATAAAGAATTGAGAAAACTATTACATCTTGAACTAACATCACTGAGTGAGTAATATAAATGAAAATATTGGTAATTTAATATGAGTTGGTATGTCTCATTTCTTATAAAGGCAGTTGTCTGAATTTTTTTTTTTGCATATTTTAAATTTTAATTACTTGGTTATAGATATATATTATTAAAAAATGTTTAAAAATTACATACAAAAGTCTACAAGTATTTGATTATTAAAATTTCTATGTAACTTTGATAATTTTGTACAATAAAGAAAAAAATTTCTGTAAGTTGATCTTCCCATAGACAGGAACAATTTCTTTTATGGATCTTGCTATATATTGGGTTTGTAACAAAGTGATTGTTGAAGATTTTAAAAGAAGGAAAATTCAAAATTTTTGCCTAAAAGTATAACTTTAATCAATTAAGTATTGTTAGTTTTTTTCGATGACCTTTTGCCATCTTTCAGGCAGTGTCATAATTCCATGTTCATAAAACTTTTGATTTTTGTTATCAAAAAATTGAATTAAATGTGATTTTACTTCACCAGCACCATTAAAATTTTAATATTTAAGGAGTTCTGCATGGGATGAAATAAATGGTAACCTGAAGGAGCTAGGTCAGGGCTATATGATGGATGTGACAACTCCCAACCTAGTTACAATTATTTTTGGGGAGCAAAGATGTGTGGGACTTTGCATTATCATTGTGAAAACAACACCCTTTGCAGCCAGATTTACCTATTCTGGCTGCTTCTCTTGAACTGCATCACTCAATTTGGCGAGTTGTTGAGTGTATATGTTTGCATAAATGTGAATTCTTTTATAATCTCACCAAACTGATAGCATAATGGTTTTTTTTTTTTTTTTTTTGGTGAATCTCAGCTTTTTTGTGTCTACTGAGCTGATTCATCTTGCATCACCCATGATCTTTTCTGATTAAAATTGTTTTTAAACTATTCACTTTTTCTCACCAATTATCAGTCGTTTCAAAAGTGGATCAATTTCAATGTGTTTCAGAAACGTTTCAATGTGTTTAAACAGATTGCATGTGCTAATCTGTTGCATCAAATGATTTTTTTAAGCTGATAAGGGATACGTAAATCAAGTTTTGTGACATAGCCAAGCTCTTTAAATTTTTTTGAATGTGTGTATGTGATACATTGAGCTTCTTTGCCATCTCACGTGTTGTGTTGTGATGATGTGATTGGATAATGGCCTTGATATGTGTCTTATCAATTGGATGGCCAGATCGTTGCATATTTTTAATGAAAAATCACCAGAATGAAATTTGTCTTACAAATTTTGACTCTGTCTTTCTTTCAAAAGTTCTTTCTTATGTACAGCACATAACTTCTTCTGTACTTGTGATGTGTTCTTGCCTTTTCAGTAATAATGCAATAAAATATGTCCAAAATGCATGTCTTGTTCTTCCATTTTTAAATTGCAATAAAATAAAACTAAATAACTCATCAATACAATTTTTTTACCAATTAAAGGCAGAAGTCCAAACAGTAAGAAAATAATATATATTAGGTGCTTTGAACACATTGACAAAACAAAAGAATGTGCTAAGATCATCAATTGACAAAATCCACTATCATTAGTTGATAAGCCAATAATATGCTCAGAATCTATGCTTTAATCATTTCATCTTGCTCTCCTTTGTATAGCATTAGAGAAATTTCAAAAGGAAAACATTTGTTTTTTATAGCTTCATTGTTAATGAAATACCTGTCAGTTGAAAAACTTCCAAGTTTATCTTGTTTTCTGTAAGGTCTTTTAGTGTTCCCTCACAATATTAATTGTACTTCCAGAAAATCATGAAAGAAATCGTAAAGAAAAAAAAATTATGCTCTTGTCAGTCAGTTCTTTTATAGGATACCAGTTGTATAACAGTTATGAGCCTTATAACTAGAGTTAAAACTAATATTGAAATTGATGAGAAGGTAGTTTTATGCAAATTAATTTTCATTTCTTTGTAATATCTGGTATTTTCAATTTATTATAATTAATTATCCAGATTTGCACAAATATTTTTCACTTATTTTACTTTTTTTCTTTTTTTTTTTTTATTAAAACTGTGACACTTAAAAGAAAGAGCTTCAACTCTCTTATAATACTATATTTTTTTAAAAAAAGTAATCTTTATTGTGTCCATGGCTGTTTTTCCTTTAGTTGTTTGTATAATATTTTAGTGTTTTATGATTGTATAGAATGCTCATAAATAGTAATGAAGTCAAGTAGAGCACATATGCATTAAGAAAAATATCCTCAAGGCTAGTCCAGTTCATTCGCATTCCTTTACAATGCATATTAAGTTCATTTGTGACCATCAAAGAATTGGCATAATAATGAAGGCATATATGTTATAATTCATGTACAAAGATTGCTTCAATCTTATATTATTATATATTAAATTAAAATTGGTATTTTTTTAATGAAATGCATTAACTGAAAAATACAGTTTAATAGCATGTAGTTAAAATTAATTATAATTTTAAATTTTTATAAGTAAATGTGCTCTATAAAAATCATTCCATCTATTATGATTGTATTTTTAAATAATTGTTGTGTTTGTCTTTTAAGTGTTTGAATTGTGGTGTAAAAAGTAAAGACATTAAGAATCTGTGAATCAAAAAGTGTTCTGCTAAGTTGTATTTGTAAGTCCATTTCTTAATTTTGATTAACTATTATTTAACAAGCCTTAAATAATTTACTCTTGTAGCTAGTTTCTATTTTAGTAGCAATAATTAATTTTGAGTAAAATGAAATTAAATGTTTCACTATCACAATTTTAAAAAAGCTGTTTAGTAAAGTTGAAATTACGGATTATTTTGAAAGAAATTTGTCTTATATGGAATCAAATTGTAATTATTTTACATTATACATATCAATTTTTGTTGAAAGGGGGAATTGCAGCTAAGAGCATCAGAATGAGCTCCTGCCAAAGAATACAAATATTATTAAATTTTGAGAGTATTATTTAATATGCATTATATATATATATATATATATATAGCATTTTGTATGAATTTCAATATTTTTTTAAAATTATATTTTTAGTATTTTTTGAAAAAGATCAAAGTAAAACCTCATTAAATCAGATTGTTAGGGAATAGCTAATCTGAGGTATCAAAAATCTAGATATTAACCAGAGAATATGAGTCATTTATAAAGTCATCTACTTCATATGCTACAGAATTATTGATACTACCTAAATAGAAATGCAATCTCTCACATTTCTCATTTAAACAATGTAGCACCGTATGTTATTTGCTGTTTTGATGAGAGGTGTAATTAAAGTTTTGTTGACTTTGCACAGAATCTATTTAAAGTTTCCCTTCATTTCCTTTTCATACAATCATAGCTGTTTGAAAATTGCAGTGAAGAAAATAATTTTTCAAAATATGGGGATGAAACAAATAATTGTTTGCATGAAAATTTGCAAATCTTTTTTTGAATTTTAAAAGAAATAATTTGCAGACTGATTCTGAGTTAGAGGGGTATGCTTTAATGAGGTTTTACTGTATGTTTATTTCTAGGCATACCTCTTTTTCTTTCAAAAAAAAAAAAAAAAAAAGGAATTTTTTGTTAAAATCTTTCTTGTGTTCTTTGTGCGGTTTTTGTTTCTATTGTTTTTTAATGTTTTAACTGGTATGGATTAGTAACATGTATCACTCCCTATGAAAGGACCATCAAGACAATACCATTAAATATCAAAATAGAACTGAAAAATTTATTTTCAGGTTTCAAAGTGTACTTAACTCATAATGAACTTATTTGCATTAATTCAAGTATTTCTGTTCATTCAAGTATAGACACAGTCTTATCTTAATAGTTTTCCGTATTATGAAATATTTGTGATTATATTTAGGAATGTAGGATGTTTTAGAAGTATCCGTATATATTTCATTTATATCTTAATATCTTTATGAAGTTGTTCAATTTGACATGTTATTTTCTTTTGATTTTTCTGATTACATTGTAAATCTTTTTTTATTCCTGTATATAAACTTACCATGTATATAATTTGCATGTGTTTCTAAATTTATAATTTTCCCCCCCTATATATAGAAATTATTTTGTGTGCTTCTTTATTTTAATGTAAAAATTAATTTGTGTTAGTATTTTCCTATTCTTATAAGAAAATCCTTTTTGTAATTTATATGTCTGTGTGTGTTTGTTATCTTCTACTATATTTAAGCAAAGAACCATTATGACTTTTGATTTATTTTGTAAAGACTTGTTTTTATTTTATTTCATCCTGTTTTATATGTAAATTATTTATTTTTCTTAAAATTTCAATTTAAATAACAAACTTTTTTTTTTACATTGTGAGAATGTTTTTAAAATACAGTAGGAGGAAGTTGTGGATTTAAAAAAAAAATCATAACTTTAAATATTATTACTAAAATTATTTATTTCATAATTATTAAAATTATGAAATAATGGTAAATTTATTATTTTTTGAAAGGAGTATGTCACAGAAAACTTGTTTATGTAATTTTAATCAGATTCCAATTTCCAAAAATATGTTCTGATTAAATTTGATATGCTTGTATGTGATAATTTCTTTAAATTTCAAAAATTTTTACTTTCATAATTTCATTCTCTCAGAATACATGCTTATTTTTATTATTTTCTGTTTTTTCTTGTTAGGTATTTAAATAGCGGCCTATTTTAAATCGGCCATATTACTCATATCTTGTCTGTTAATTTTTACAGTAGCATATAGGTACTTAACATGTAAATATGATACGTTTTGTTTTATGTAACTCGTATTGAAAGTATTTTATGTGAAAATATATCATAACTTTTGTTAAAAAGGTTAATTGTGTGGACTGTTAATTCTCTTTAGCAGTAAATAAATTTGAGAAAATATCCTGCTAAAATTTATGCTTTTTCTCTCTTAAATATGCAATAATGATGAGCAGGTGATGAATTTTACTTTATTGTGGGATATATTTTTATACACTTTTTTTTTTAATTCTTGTCACAGTCTTTATTTTTCTGAATTAATTTTCCATGCCCCTTAAAATATCTTTGTCGTAAAATAGTGTTATATTTCTTAAAAATGAATTTTTATAAAATTTTATTTATCTCCCATTAGTATAATTTTATTGTTAATCAATATTTATTCTGTTGACATATTGCTGCCATATTTCAATTCAATGAATTTATTCATTGATTTAAATTTTGTTAAATTCTGAATGTTGATTTATTAGACATTTCGTTTGTTGTCTTCCATTGATGTGATTTTTGTTGTTGAATATTATTGGTCCATTATTTGTTTGATTTTATAAGCACTTTGTGTATTTGAATTGAATAAATTTTTGTAATTCTAAAATCTTATTTATATTTCTCTCATTTTAATTCATAAATTTCGAAATGAAAAATTAAATTTTTTTAATATATGTATAAACTGCATGAAGTTAATTTATTTTCTCTAATTGGTCTGTGTGACTGAAAGAACTTAACACAATACATGAAACTAATTATGCTTTAAAATCAAATGTTATTTTAAGTAAAGAAAAATCTATACATAATTTATTTTAAAACAATTTTGTCTATTAAATATCTTATAATCTAAACATACTGAAATTTGAAATTTTTTTTTAATTATAAGATATAAATGCCTACTTTATTTTAATGTCCCTTATAAAGCAAAAAATTGAATCATATAAATACTGGCTTGATGCAATAAAGGATAAAGTTTATCCTTAACGATTAAAATCATTGCTAATATATTACGATGTTTGCGAGTTAATTTTCAAAATTAATGTTACTAAAAGTACTTTTTCTCATAAATTTTAAATATTTATTTATAAATAACATTTAAAATACGTTAAATTATAACAATATCATCTTATTTCTTCACTTAAATTATATTCACTTCATTTATGAACTAATGATATTTTTTAGTATCTCACCCCCTTCCCCCCCTCTCTCTCCACTTCATTTCATTGATGTGTTAGTTCTTAGGATCAATTTAAAAACAAGATTGCTGTCTTTGAAACAGGGTTAATTTTTCTACACATGTTCAAAGTTTAAATCTAAACCTTTTATTTAAAAACCTAAACATTATTTTATTTAAAAAAAGTTTGTTTAATCTTTTTAAAGATATTTGTTTTCTGTACTAATATATATATTTATATTTAATGATAATTCAAAAATATAAATAATTAAAGAGTAAATAAATTATTAAAAATAATATGGAAGTAAAGATTATACAACAGAAGAAAAATGTTTTGGATATAAAGAGAAAGCTTACTAATTATTATTATTTATAGATTATAGCCTAAAACTGAAATAAGAAGGAAATATTTAATTTTTTTTTGTTTGCTAAGATGCATAAAATAAGAAAATAGTAATTCTTTGCAAAACAACTAAGTAAGAGACGAATTTACCTGCAAAAAATTACTGAACCTATAAATGATGGTTCTATAAATTATGAACCTATAAAACTATACCCATGAAAAAGGGCTGACAAAGGTTGAAAAAACAATGATAAATATAAAGAAAATGAGAAATAAAATTCCTAAGTTCTGATTCGAGCTTTACACAGATTTATGCTAGATATATACATCACTTTTAATATATAATTTTAGGAAATATAAAAACTGAAGATATTCATATAATTTCTTTGTTTAAAACAAACTAAATTGCTACAGTTAATTTTGAATTTTTTTAAATGATGAAATATACAATTGGGAAAAAAAAAAATTATGGTTTATTTTTATAGAAATAGATTTTAGTTATGGTATGTTTATAATTAATATAAAGTATATCGAATACAAATGTATCGTTGAAAAATCTTTCACACAAGATAATTAAATAAAAGAGTTCCAATTCCAACACTTACTTAAAAGGAAATATTTTCAGGAATGCTCTGAATTGTAACCCATATTTACATTTAATCTTAATTATATTAATACATGTGTTAAAATTGCATTATTTTGCAGAAAAGATCATGGTTCACAGAATCTTCAGTGGTTTCTTGCGTTGTTTCGGCACGTGGCGTGGTGTGGAAATTTGGAGAATTTGGTGTCAACTCTGAAGTAGTTCACGTCGCTTTGTTTTGAGTGTGACACTAATAATCTACCAAGTAACGAATCCCCAAAAGTGTATTATGCTTAATGAACTTCCATTTAATTAAACAAAGAAGAAAATACCGAGAATAAAAAAAGTGTGCATCAATTATTTTTTTTTGGTGTGGACGATACGTATCGTAAATAGTTTTTTAATTTATTTATTCATGCTTTTGCAAACTTACTGGCGATGAGGCCTACTTCAAGAAAAAGAATTATTATCTTTATTGTTAAAGAATTATTCCCATGCATTTTTAATTTTTCTTTTGTGAATGAACTTAGTCATTACTCGTAGAAGAGAACTAAAACTAAAACCTTTTTTCGAATATCGATACTTTTAATCAATAATTTTAAAACGCATGGATTTCAGAGATAATTTAGAGAGAATGTTACTCATAGTGCCTACTCGTTGAAGAAACTTTTTATTTATGCTTTGTCTTTGAAATTGAAAATAAGTTAGAGAAGAATGAAAACGAAAAGTACCGAAATTCTATCACGTGACATTTCAATCCTAATCAAAGGCAAGGATTCTGCATTAATTTATAGTTAAAACGCATTTGAAATATTCAAATGCGTTTTAGAATTCAACAAGAATTCAAATACCAAAATGTCAAGAAAAGTATTCGTAAATCATTATTTTAATATATGTTGGAAAATTTACTTCACACACACATGCATTAAAAAAAACGGTGAATAAAATTAAAACATATTTCTGCAATTCTGCTTCGCTGTTCTATGTTACTTTCAGTAAATAATAATAATAATAAAAAAAAATAATATTTCGGCTAAATGTGGAATATTAGTTATCTACTGAAGTCCTTTTTAAATTCTTATAATTGAATTAATAATCAATAACTAAAACATAGTTCATTCAAGAGTGTAAGAAACACTTTTCTTTCGAAGCAAACAATTTAAAATAGTGTGTATTAAAATATGTTTAAATTAAAGATTTTTATTAATTTTTTGAGAAAAATTTTGTGCGATAACAATTCTGAAAAATTAATTTGATATTGAATATATTATTGATTATAAATATGTTCATGGATGTTTTGTTTCACATATATAATTGAAAGATTTATCCAGATTATTACTTATTATTTATTAATAAAATTGAAAACGCATTTTATTTATGAAAAGAAAAATAAAAAAGTAGAATTATCTTCAAATATTTTATCAACATTTTATTAAAGGAATTTATTTACTAATTGATTTAATCGAATAATTAGTGGTTTATTGTAAACAAACGATTTTACTTTTGAGCAATTTTATTTACATTGCTTTCCTGTTATATAGATGGAGACACGAAACACGAATCATATCTTTGTTTTACTCGTGCTGCCATCTATATTTCTTTCAGCACATTTAATTTTTCCCTCAAGATTTTAATTCATAGAAATGAGTCTTCTGGATCAATTTCATATTGGAAAAGAAATTTACAAATACTATTAAGTAAAAAAAAAAATACGTAAACCTGTACGATTTTATATGAAACTTTGAAGTATTGCATCAATAGTTCTATTTGAAAAAAAATTAATTGCACACGGTAATGGAATTCACCACACATATTTAAGATAAAGCTGAAAAGGAGTTTGCATTTAAATAATATTTACACTTTGAAACTACCATGATATTTTAAAAGTTAGTACTAAAAATTTTGTTATTTCTTAAAAAAAAATTATTTTATTGTACCTTATTTATGATTTTTTATACTTACATTTGAGTTCTTTTTATTTTTATTTCAAAATAAGCAATAATATATTTATTTTTTTATATTATATATTCTTCATATTTTTGTTTATTTATTATTACTTGATTTTAGAATAACAGAATAAAAATGAAACAAATGGATTTCATAATTAATTTGCAAAAATATCAATAGCTAACCATCTTGCATTAATGAATTATAATTTTTGGCAACTTCTTTATTTAATCCTTAGCGGGTTGATTAGTATTATGAAGAAAAATTTTAAAAAGAAAATTAAATTCTCCAGTAAACAATATTCTTTCAAATGAAGTTACGTATTTACCAATAAAAGTTTATATATATATATATACTTTTTATTCACATTCAAAAATTTATTAGAAATCATATAAAAGATAGAGAGACATCAATGATGAATCCAGGGGGAGTGCAAATAGATTATGCAGCCCCCAAGTTTTTTTTTTCTCAAAATTAAAGTATTTCAAGATTATTTCTATTATACTATTGTTCTGAACTTTAGATAAAAATGTACTTTTTTTTCCTCCTCGTGTATAATTTTTTTTATTTTCATCTAAAGAAAAAAAACTTATTCCACCTAACCAGTTGCTGAGGAAAGAAAAGAAAGTATTTGTTCTGTCTCTAAAAAAGTATCTCTGGGTCAGGGTTTTATTGTCAAAATCTAAAAGAATTTTTTACTCTCATGGCATTGAATATATGCAGCCTTGAAAATTGATTTCTGGTTATGTCACTGAGAATGATAGTCATTTTTTATTATGTATTTATTTTGAGAAGTACTATTACAGCAAGAAATTAGGAAATTATTTTTCATTTAACGCATTTATGTGTACCTACTTATCAAAAATATAATACTGAGTTAGATCAAAGTTATGAAAATAGTAATAACTTTGACTGCACTTCAAGAATCTTTTGTTACAATACGTTCGCAGATTTCCCAGGATACATAGATGTACATTTCTTAAAATAAAGAAGTGTTGTCAAAGAATATATAAATAATATAAACATAAGTTGTTTACATTATTTTAATATCATATAGAAAATATAAATTATAATCGATAAGAACAAATCCAATTTTTTTTTCAGTTTCTTTAACCGCATCCGCTTCAACTTCGCAATTGTTTAAATATTGCTTGTATTATGTATTCAAATGTTAATGATTATTAAAGCATGTATTTTCCTTCTTTTGTACGGAAGAATAGACGGACATTAGTTACATAAATTTTAAAACTGGGAAATTGGTTTGAAATATTTTGCGTATTTGATTTAAGAATCCTCTCAAAAGTTAATTAAATCTTATGTATAGGCAGAAGGATATATTGAGTTATTAGACCACCTAAATTATGTTGATAGTATTCAAATGATATAATTAAAAAGAATATTGCCATGAAATATGACATTTTTATAGCGCAACGTTAGGATGCTACATTAATGTATGTCTTACAGGGTTATTAAAATGTGAAAGATTTACCCTTTTATCACTACATTTTGTAGCGTCACAGGCAGAATCTGCGGACCCCAAGAAGGAATGGGGCAGAATCAATTCAAGGGATAATTTTCTATACAGTAATTCCTTTGTAAAATATTTTTAATAAAATGTCTGAAAGATTGAATGAGCTACTTAGAAGAAATGAGCAATGAACCAGCCGACTTTTCCCATTTTTGCAGCACTAGCATTCTCCAGATAACTAAATTATAATGTCAAGTAGTTACACCTGCTCACATACCTCCATCCAAAAATACTTGCAAAAAGTATCATGAACTCACAGAGAACTTTTTACAGGTGCAGAGGTTATCAACAGAAATCTGTTGCATAGGTAAGTATTGAGAAACCACTAAAATTAAATCCTTACGGTATATTAATTAAGAAATGGAATTAATTTGACGAGAGTGTATAACAATTCATGAAAGATTAAGAACAATTCATTCTAAAGAAAGTAACTTCTATATTAGTATAACGAGCTATATTAATATGTTCAATGCAGAATTCTTTGCATTTCAATGAATTTTCTTAAGTATCAGTAACGAAAAAAATTAAGTAAAATTAAGTGTTTAAATTAAAATTTATTTTGAGTTCTAATTACTCAAAATAATGCAAAAAACAATCCGAAATTAGAAAAAATGAATTCAGTTTTTGTACTCTACATTTCTTTTTGACCACTAGTTTCTATAACTTTTGCTCTGTACTCCAATTTCTACTGAAACAATTACAATATTTTTGCCTATTCTGAAAATATGGTTGAATAGAAATCAAAAGTCAGAAAAAAAAATGACATTTTACATGTCTGAGAAAGCGAAATTGTGGAAAATATGTGTAAATCAATCTTTTTTCCAGTTCAATCCTATTTCCCCCTGTTTTTCCTGACTGGATAAAAAGACCAATTTCATGCAGGGTCTCAGATACGATGAAGTTACCGGTACAAACAAACGAGATCCAATTCTGTTAAAGGGCTTGTTATCCTCAATCAAGTCGATTTCCTTACATAATACATAAAGGTTCCCACAACAGTCACTATCAGGTTTCGGTGATTTTCACTGTGGCACTGTGTCCTAAGTGATTTTACGTTTTTGTTCAAAGAAACATTTGATAGTGTTGTTCGGTAGAAATTCAGTTATTTGTAATTTATTATGAAGCTTAATACACACAGCTTAGAAATTAAAATGGTGTCAAATCTTATAAACAAGTGTTCTAGACTTACAATCCGAAATCACCTCCTTCGCGTATCCCTTAACCTTCGAACGCGGTATTAAAAAAGTTGCGTTTTTATAGGTCTATTGAATTTTGCTTATATTTATTCTAGATCATAACAAATCTTTTTATATAGATTTATTTACTGTTACGAATTTAAGATGACGTTTTCCTACACCATTACTTTTGTAAAGTAAAAGAGACGATTATAGAGATTTCGTTGAATCCTAAAGGAACAAAAGCGATGAAACGGCGACGAATTTAGTCACCTTTTAGAAATTTGGCAAGAAACTTGATTACTGGCGACAAAATCAGTGTTTTTAAAGATTCTCGAAAATGGTGGAATCTTGACGATTTCTCAATTGGGGCTAAAGTTGTGGATTTTTCCTAAATATTTCCTATGGTGTCACACTTGGTTGGAACAGCTATGGAGAGATGTGAAGCCTGAGTGAATCGGTCGAGTGAAGCTGTCGGAATTAGCTGAGAGAGAAGCGGTCGGAATCTGCCTAAAGCATCCTATTTCTGCGGGGGAATCTGTTGGGACTGCGGGAAGTTGTCGGAGTCCATGCAAAGTATTACTTTGGAGATTTGTATGTAGGACGAACTAGTAAGCTGTTGAGTTGAATGTTATTGAAAGTGTTGTGTATGTGACTGTTATAATAAATACTGTTTTGTATCCATGTTTGCTGATCTATGCAAGAGTTGTCTTTGTTCCTGTTGTGTTACTGACTTAAACAAGTATATTTTGCTTGATTGTGTTATTAATATATCCAAGTTTTGCTACCTGTATTTATTTTGTCCTGAATCTTAAAAATAAAGTGTCAGTTGTCATCATCTTCAGTATTGGGTTGATTTCACTCGTACACACAAATACGGGATTGAAGAATTTTGTAACATTGCTCTTCTATTTTTTAAAATAGACGGTGCATTTAATATCTCTTATAACTCCCACCTCACTTTAAGCTTTTTTCATCAACTCTGTCCCTTTTAACAATCCCATCTCCTGTTTACATGAGAAGTCTTAAATATTTAAAAGCTCGAGAAATAATAGAATTTTTTTAACATATTTCTTATGGTTTGCATTCAATATTCTTCACACATTTTCTGGAATAACTAATAAAATTTACCGCTCACATTTACATTTGTTGGCACAGAAAAGCTAAACATGAAGCACACCATGTTTACATTCATTGATTCCTCTTTGGATGCATGTTTTGTATGTTTTCGTTTTAAGTGTTTTGACATTTTCGTGTTTTTGATCTGTGTAACAGCCACTTTATTCTTTATTGTTATTAGGATATTTTTTTTCCTTTTAATACTTTGTGAGGTTTAACTATATTTTTTCCATGTTCCTTAAGTAAAAACCGTTTTACTTACATCTTGTTTTGATTATAGAGAGAATTTACATATATACAATATCATGCTCATTTATTGCAGCCGGAAACAGTATTAACTGCTATTTGTTCAATAATAGAATTGAACTGTTTACTAACTCCATTACTGTTACTGCTTACTTACTGCTTACATTACTAACTACTTACTGTTAAAGAATTCCATTATTTTGTTGAATTAACACACAGGCCGTCACCCAGTTTTCTAATTGCACGCATAAGCTGCAACTAATGTATCATATAGTGTTTACTTCACCTTTAGTTTCATTATATAATATTTCATCTGGTTTCTTTTCTTTTTCGTCTGAAACTTCCCCAATATGGAGCATAGTTGAAAGATGAATTACTATTTAATTGCTTTTCGGCACATATATGAAACAAGAATCATATCTGGTTAAAAACCAAATAATGAAGAAAACATTTAATATTGACATATAAGGAACATTACTTGAAATGCAGACCACTCGAAAATACTAAATTTTCTTTTTATATTTATTTATTTTTATATATATACATGCACACGTATTGATAAAGACTTCTTTTCTGGTTTAATTAATTACACAAAACTATTAATTTTGAGATTAACTACATTTATAATGGACAAACTTGGCCAATTCGTATATTTGGAGAGAAGCCCAATTGTAGATTAGAATAGATGATACAAACATGATACAAGTTATAAAAAAATAAGAAACACGACACAAGTTAGAAGTCCATAATTTAGTGCATTTATTTAGTTCATTTATTAAAAAGTATTGGTTTGCAATTACATACGTGGAGGAGAATCACAGTGGTCCTCTATGCAAAGAAGATAGATTCTAATGTGCGAGGGCAGTGCTAATCTTAATGTGTGAGTGTGATGTGTCTGCGTAAATTTGTTGAATTTCGGAGAGTTTCTTAAGTAAATAATGATATTTCGAAGGATGTAGGGTAGCCACAAAGAGGATACCCTTTCCTCCTGAAAATACAATTCACATTTCTGAGCATCAAGTTTGCAAGGACCCTTTAGATGTCTTTCATTTGTAAGCTCAATTTGACCAACAGAGACCCTCCATATCAAAATCATAAATGTATGAATATCTATGTATATTAATGATATGGGCGAATTAGACCCAGTCAGGTAAAGTATTATTTTCTTATTCTTTTAACAAAAAGAAAAATAATGCTACAAGTCTGAAAAAGCTATAAACTAAACTAAAGCTATTTATCTGTTTGAAGTAAATATAAAATATATTTGAAATTCATGGGAGCTATTCTAAAACAAATTATAAGAATATAGCAATTAGATCCATTTAAGTTATGAAAATTAAACATGATACCTGAGTAATGACTAATATCCAAGGATAGAATATGAAGGATTTAAATATTGAATGCTGATGATTCTTTTTGATGATGCTCTGAATTTCTTCCAACAGTGAAGACAACAATTTTAATATATATTTACGTTTCCGCGTTATAGAAAATATTGTTGCGAACTTGAGTTGATGCTTCCCTGCAACGCTTTTCTTATAGACGAAAAGAGTAATAAACATAGATGTCACCAAAGGAGAGTTTAAGCAATTTATCACTTCACTTTGGCGATAGATTTGGCGACCATTTGGCTACTTGGTGACTTTGGCGATAAATGGAAAGTTTTCGAAGGTGTTGCATCCGAGACGAAAAATCGACAGGGAAGAAAGTTACAGAATTTTCGTGAATTTTCCCATATGACGTCATGCCTGGTCGGAAAGGACAGTACGCTCAAGAGCTACAGTCAGAGGAGTCATTCTGTGATCAGTCTGAGGAGATATCGATCTGTGTACGGAATAAGTTTGTATATGGAGTCCACTTTGTAGACCGATAGGGATAGCGTGGTCGAGTGAATCTGCTGGAGATTCGTCCTAAATCTAGATGAACTGCTACGGAAAGTCTGTCTTTGGAGACTCTGTAGAGGGAGATCGATCGGAGGATCGACTGAACGCTGTCGGTTTCTGAAATGGAGCATGCAGGGTAAATTTGCGAAGAAGTAACGTATATCTGCTGGGAAGTCTGCCCTGGAATGTGCAGAATATCACTGCGGAAGCTGTCAGCAGTGAAGAGTAATAAGCTGGTGATCTGAACGTTGCTGAAATAACAGTTACTGTACTTAAAGTGTGTTTTGTTCCTGCATCTGTGTCATTGAATTGTGCAAGTGCTGTGTATCTGTTATCCACATTGTGCTACCTGTGTGTTGTCCTGAAAATTTACGAAAAAGTCGTCATTTGTCTTTATCCTCTGATTTGAACTTGATTTTCCCTCCCACGCAAATACCCATAAGGGAAGAAATTTTTCGTAGCAATATTTTAAAACGCTTAAAACCATCGAGTGATAAAAAATGATGTATGACTTAGCGTTGTAATTCGGAGATGTTACATTATATCTCTTATCGGTCATTTATTTAACTGATATGTGAATACTCATAATCGTTGGAAAAATAAATAATATAGGGCCAGTCTCTTAATACTATATATATTTACTATTTTGAACAACGAGCCTATTAGATGTTATTCCCTAAAAGGGTTTTATACAGAATAAATGTGTAACCAAAGTTTATATACTCGTATATATGAAAAACAATTCTTGGAATCCCCCTAAGCTTGAATCCTACAAATTTTGCAGTCCTGTAAATATTCAGGAGTGTCACTTATGGAAAATTTTGCAATGGGAGTATTTTTCCCATTTCATTTTATAACTGCTCGCATACTCTTTCGAATTATTTGAGAACTCATGGCGGTATATATATATATATATACTGTGTGTGTGTGTGTTACAGTTTGAGAGCGATTGTTCTCAAATAATCGGATATATAAATTGGAGAGAAAGTCGAAATCTGGATAAATAAATGAAGGAAATTTTAAAATTCCTTTCCCTCTTTCCCTCATTAGCATTTTTCAGAAAATATGTGACTTTACCTACACGTGTAATTAGTTATATTTTAATTTAATTTAAATCTATAATGATGATTTTTGGTTACTTGAATCACAAACATTAAAATTTTAATAATCTCAAATTTTTCAATATCGTAAATTACGTTCCTTTAAA
This sequence comes from Nephila pilipes, assembly GCA_019974015.1. Classification (NCBI taxonomy): domain Eukaryota; kingdom Metazoa; phylum Arthropoda; class Arachnida; order Araneae; family Nephilidae; genus Nephila; species Nephila pilipes. The sequence continues at coordinate 860,438 of BMAW01037517.1, forward strand.
AATTTCTGATAGAAAAGAGATTTATTTTAATATAATTTGCAATGTAAAACTCTTATATGAATAAAACAAAAAAAAAAATGTAATTAGATTATGAAAAGAAAGTCATAATTTCAAACTATTAATGATATTTCAGTTTTAGTAATAAATAATTAAAAATTAGAATATTATTTCATTATCCGAATTCTTTCCCATCTAGTTCTGAAATATTGTGAATGTACGAACATATTTTAACGCAATTTTAAGCTAATAGATAAATTTTAATTTCTAGAAATTATAAATTTTCTGGCTCAGAGTATTTAAAACAGGCATGCGAAACATAAAATGTTTCTTTTTTTACGTAATCCAACGCATATCAAGCACTAAGTTTATTTCCGTTTCTTGTAAAGTGTCGTAGTAATATGTTTTGTACATAAAAAGTTTATTTTACGTGAATTAAAAAAATTAAGATAATTTTACTTAAAAATTAGTTTTTAAGACTTCAAAATTATTTTTTGACACAATTTTATCAAAATGATGCTAAATATATTTTACAAAACTGTTGACTATGCATTAATTTTCTTTTTTAAGATAATGATTAAACTGATAATTGTGAATTAGAAAGAAATGAATAAAAAGTGAAAAATGCAACATGCTTGCTTGTGAAATTTTTTCTCTGTAACAAACATGATTATATAAAATCAAAGCTGGGGAAAATTATATGGAAATAAGTTCACAAAATATCTAAGTGTCAAAATTTCACAATATATCTAAGTGTCAAAATTTCACAATATATCTCAGTTTTAAAACTTCTAAAATAAGTTAAATAAGAAACAGATCCTTGTTTGCGGTTTAAATATTTTGCAAGGGATTGAAAAATTTTTGTTATTTACTTTTTCTCTTGATCATTTAAATGTTTACCAGCGTCTGAAAAATATTGTACAATATCAACTAAAATTAATAGTTTTTCAAAATATCTGTTTGAATTTCGAAAAGCTATAAGATGAATTTTAAAATGTTTAAAGACTTTATCTCAAAATTATAATTGTTAGAGCCTTTGCTCAAATGTATTCCAAGGAATTTATGTTTAATAATTGACCAATAATGGTAAAATATTAATAAATAGATAAATAAAGGGACTGTTTGAAATTGTGAATGAGTAATTATTTATCAACACCAAACTGAGAAGAAACACAAGGGCTATTTGCATTGGTCCTCATAATTTTGAACCTCACTCAAGTGACAGAGACGACACCCGAGCTGACAATTCTCTCTCCAAAATTCTACTCTACGTTAAGGGAGGACTTGGAATCTCAACAAACTTGACGAGCATTAGTCCCTCAAAATTATGAAAGATATTCAGAAAAAATACTTCTAAAAGTCAGAAATATATGTTACGTTGGATATTTAAATTATTTAAAAAAATTCAGAGGGTTCTATCTATCTCTCTAAATTATAAATAACATTAAATATAAATTTAACAGGAATTGTAAATTTATAATTTTCTCAAATCATATAGAATTATAAACTTTTTACTGACTCAAATTACATAATCGAAATGAAAACTTTTTGAATATAAATTTTACAAGTTACTTCATTTGTTTAAAAATTATGAAATAACTTTTAAAACTTCAATACGCTTTTCAATCATCAACTACTTTTAAAGTACAGCTATTAATCGAATCATTTCATACTTCATATAATTCCAGTTTATTTTTAAGACCTATTTCCTCTGAAAGAAAAGCCCGTTTCCATATTTCCATCATAAATTGGTTCCCTTTCAAGATTGATAAACTCCTCATCGGGCTACAGAACAAGCGTTCAGAGATATTTTATGATTTATATATTTTAACAAAGAAAAAAAATCATGTCCAATTATGGCAGTACTCCAGATAAAGAATATATATTACGGATCTTCTCATTCAAGGCAATTTTCATATATCTAGATAAAACTATGTTTATGAGCTTTATTTAAGATAAGAATTTGGATAATAGCAACGTAAGAAATTCTTAAAAAGGTTCTGCAAAATATGCTGAAGAAACGAAAGTTCCAAAAAGGCTAAATTATCTAAATATGAATACCTAAACAAATACTAATTACAATTTTTTTTTATTTAATTTGCTGAACAAATAAAAATTTTTTTTAAAGTAAATACTCTCGTATATAGAAAATAGATAAGGAAAAACTGAAACTACAGTTGATTGTAATGATGTCATATTATCAAATAGATATAGAAATTTTTAAAGAAAAAAAATAACTCATTTTTTTTAAAAAAAAGAAATGATCTAATAATATAATGGGCAGAAAATGACTAATAGTAAAAATAATGAAAAAAATAATAAATATAATGAAAAAAATAATAAATATAATGAAAAAAATAATAAATATAATGAAATAAATAAATAATAAATATAATGAAAAAATAACTAAATAAAAGTGTATTTTTTATTTTGGAATCCATTAACAGGATTTTTCATATTTTAAAATATATCTAAAGTCCCAATTAAGGGATACGTTGTCTTATAGGCCAACTCCTGTTCTTTTATGCAAGCTGACTGACCGAGTTTGCAGTGGCTGCCTTCAACAACGATGACAGAAGTTAAGACGCCTTAATTACTAGATCAAGGGGAAATCCAATTTAGTCCAATTATAAGAGCACTGCAAAGATTTTGAAATGTCATCAGCATCCAACCAACTTCTTCTCCGCCAATGGGTAGAAAAACATCGCACCCGAAGAAGTGGTGACACAAGGCATGAACACTATATGTCAGCACAGCCTAGAACCACTGGCTGAAAACACCTTCGACACACAACTTGCTTTTGTGTTTCTAACTAAGAAAACTACACATAATTCACATACAACCAACGGCGCACGAGTCAAATAGACCCACCATCTCAACTAGAGTCTGTCAGTGAGGCTAGTTGGAAACTATCCAAAGCGAAGCTCAATACAGCAAGAAGAGAACTCAAATCCATTGCAGTAATGGTTGCAAAAACAACCTTCTAAAATATGGTTCAGAATGTTCCTCTTCATATCTCCATGACGATACAGGAGGGGGAATATCCGTCGACAAGCTTCAACAACGACGACATAAGTTAAAAGACTTAATAACCAGCCAGAGGGGAAATTCTTTTCTGGTCTTATTGATAAGAGCCTGCAAAAAGCGGTAACAACTTTTCTTAGGACTAAAAGATTACAGGTTCAAAACGTAGCTGGAATTCAGGTTCAACCAAGCTACTCCCCCAATGCTCAGGGAAAATTTTTACAGCTGTTGTAAGTAAATATGTCAAATATACTGTAAGAAATTTAGTCTTATAACATATATTTTAACATTTGCTTCATTTCTTATTTGGCGTGGATTGAATTTTCGAACTCGTTTTTACTTTTACAGAAAATTTTCTTTAAAAAGTGGTTTTAGTGTACACGAACTTCGGTTAAGAAGACGAAGAAATAGTATGACTAGATTAAGAAATTAAGCAAAATTTAGTTTGAAAAGTGGGATTGAGTAGTGACGTGTATCCTGTAATAGTTTATAAACCCGTTCGCTCCCAGCGTATCACAGGCAATACACTCGTGTTGGCTCTCCTGTGCCCAGCGTATCACGGGCGATACGCTGCGTGAGTGTCTTCTACGCCCCAGCGTATCAATAGAGATACGCTCGATGAGAACGTTTTATTTGATTTTCTTGATGCTACTGTATGGCGTTACAATACCGCGAAATCTATATAGACAGGTTATTTGGAGTGTTGACCTTGGTGATATGGGCTTGGATTTCCCTTCTGGCTACCGGGGGGGGGGATTGTTAAAAGTACGTGCTGCGACGCGACTCTTTAAATGTAATGACATGATTTAAAGAATGCACTTGCTTTCGGTTTGCTTTTTTCTTTCTTCCTTGCTTCTTAGAAGTTCGAAGGAGAAGTTATGGCCCCTTAGGGGGGTTAGGGCTTTTGGTACCAGATGTTCTCAATTGTTCGTTTCATTCGGTCAGTTTTTTTATTTGTAGCGACAGTCATGACGAAAAGAAAGTGTTTATATCATACTGAGATTTGCGAAATAATGAATGAATCTGACAGTAATATTAGCGAAAATAGTCCAAATCTGTACATTGACATTAAGGTAAAAAATTAAAAAGGGGGAGGGACTAAGATGTGCCCTTTGCTTAAAATCTTGCGTGAAGCGTCAAAATATGTGTGTAAGACATGTGACGTTGTACTATGCATTGAATTTTTTTAAAAAAATATACCATACAGCAAAATAAGACTTATCTTTTATATCTATATATTCCATATAATGGCACATCATTACACCATAAAATTTATGTAACATATGTAAATATATTTTGTATTTTCTTAAAAGTATGATTTTTTATGTAATTTTATGTATAAAACATTCAATTTTTGATTAAATCTTTTTTTTCTCTTGTATATATTAAGTTTATATATATATATATATATATATATATATATATATATATATATATATAATGCATTTTAAATAATATATATAAATACCAAAATATTTTAATAAATAGCTGATTTTAGAGGAATTTTTTTTACGAATTAGGCTTAATATCTAAAATCGTCTGGGCACAGCATGTCACTCCGCGGTAAGAAGTCGCGGACCCAGCGAAGCGCTCATTTTTTTCTCCCTCCGGTAGCGAAAGGGTTAACGTATTTAGAAGCAATAAAAGGTCGGACCTCTTGATTTTGAAACAACTTCGAGTGACGAGAGCGACACATGAGCTGGTGCCCCAATCTAAGTCGATCCTCCTCGTTACAATGGTAGCGATGGGAAATGACTTAGAATAGGAGGGAAATCGTTTTTAAATATTAATTTATTCTAAAATCAAAATTAAAAAAAATTGAATTGACTATTTTTTCTGACTACGCGCGCGCATGCACGCACGCACGCACACACACACACACACACACACGCGCGCGCGCGCGCGCACACACACGCACACGCACACACACACACACACACACATGTATATATAACAACAATTCTGTAGATTTTTTTTTCTCTGTATTTAGTGGGATCTAAAGTACAGATGGATGCATGAAATAACAGTTCTTTGAAGATGAACAGGAACAAGTAAAAACAGTTTCTGTAAAAGAACACATATTCCCGTCCTTACTCGCGTAGTATGGTTGGATTGAATGTAGAATGAGATACTAGGGTACACATATCATTCTTGTTGCCTGAAGCGGCGATGACTGTTTTAAAAACTTTGATTTGGCAGTTTACGGATTGGATTTTCAAGATTATTTTCGATCTTTAAATCTAGTATAAAATTTGAAATTAAGTTCCGAAACCCCATTAATAATTTTAGGCAATTTATAATAAACGCTTAAATTTGATCTAAACTTTAAATGTATTTTTACGATTTTTTTCCTCCTGTATCTATTCCGTTACTTATTCTTATGTTATGAAAATAAAATAAGATGGACAAAAACAACAAAGTCTTAAAAAAACCACAGCTCCTGAAAAATACTACGTAGAGGAATGCAAAAAAATTTTTTTTTTTGTAATGCTTAGACTCTGAACATAATTTATTGCTCGTCTAAAAAAAACACGAGAATATTTCCCATTCTTCTATCAGCTGTCAAATGTTTCTTTTTTTGTCAAAAGAAGGGAAAAAAGTATTCCACTCACTTTCTAACATTTTACTTTAATGTTTTTTGAAGAAAGTGAAAAAAAAAAAAAAAACAATTTAGCATTTTTCCTCCTCTCGAGGATTATTTCCATTTCGACCTGTCACTCGCATCACGTGGTATCGTGACGTCACCGGTGGAATTTATGTCTTTGACGACCGAAGCACAATGGAGTTGTCGGATTGCATTGAATGGGTTGAAGAATGGTAGAAGCCCTAAGGTTCGAAAATAAATGTTCCGAGAAATACGACCAGCTAATCTATGTTTTCGGAAGGAAATAAAATCGTCCTTTTCAGACGTGAAAATGGATGAATTTTGTCATTTGTGCTTCCGTAAGTCCATTCGTTGTTTGTGTATATGGCCCACGGGACTTCGCTGCAAAGCCGGCAGAACAACTGGAAATGTCACTACGATGTGGTTGATATAAAGAATGATGAAGACTTGAGTTTAGTTAAAATTAATGCTTTATGACTTGTTCGTTATTGGTGTCTGGCTAATAATGTGCATTTCCGGGCAAGGTTAATCTCTACAGACCTTTCTGAGACTCAACAAGTGTAATTTATATACGATTTTTGCTCTTGTTTGCAGTCGATATTAAATCCCATTGCGTCGAATCTCTTTTAAAAAAGTAAATTTATTTTCATATGACGAGGCATTGGATGTTATCATGAGCCTTTAAAAGAAAATGCATAGTTAGGATAGTTAATATGTATCAACTCAAAGGGGAGATATAGTTTATGTATAGTTTACTGTATAAAGAAGAAGGAAAGAAAAGCGTGATTTAAATTGAAACATGTTACAATATTTATTTAAAATGACATCATATATACTAGAGTGCGAAACAGAGGGAATTTGCACATTTTGACAAATTTCTAAGAAAAAAAAACTAATGAACATATATTCAAAAAATTTGGTATGAATATACATTTGTAATAGAGAACAAAATGTATCTAGTAATAGCTCTTTTGTGTGCATGCTTATCAGTAAAGATCGTAGTGCAGGAATGTCCACAATCTCCATTGTGATGTCGAACTGAAAATGAATCTAATGTGACGTATGATTTTCTCTCACATCCAGACTGGTAGCATGGCATACTGTATAGGAGCAGTTGAGAAATTCCTGAGACAATTGACCCCACTCCTGCAGCAAGGCAGGATTTAGCTCTGGGATGGTTCTTGAAGAGAGCTAGTGAGATGCAATTTGGTTCTCCTAAGAGCGTCCCCGATATATTGTAAAAGGCTATACCTCATGGCTATCAGGGAGCTTTAACAAACATATGCAGGATGTTGAATTGGATTTATCTTTATATTCAAAGGTTTGGGAGAGCTTCAGATTTTATCACAGGAAATGTAATTTTGAACAGTTTATTAATAATTTAACACACATAGATATAAATGGTTCAAAGCCTCAAATAAGAAGGTGGGGTTAGTATTTTCTTTCTAGAGAGAGATTCGTATTCGATGAATTCGCAGCATCGCGCTCTTCTCCAGTTCTGTTTATTTCTTAATTTCGATTGGCATTGCCAATCGCGGTTTAACAAACTATACAAAAAAAATCATTGAGCTCGTCCCTCAGGTGTTTGCTGGTGTCCAACATAATGATTACACAAATCATTACACCTTCACTCCCATGATGATCCTTTTCCATGTTGAGGGAGGGATGTTATAGTGTCCCAGCATCTCTCCAGATACAGATACACAGAGAATCTTTGTTCAGACTAAATCTCGACTAATCTGTAAAATGCACGGTGTTTTACTGAAATCTGGTATACAGCGCATGTAATTTGTACCATGTTAAACACTCTTTCTCGAGTGCTGCAGTGAAAGCAATATAACCTGTGAGTGTTCTGGCATACAGCCCTATCTCGTAAAGCCTTCTGACAAATTGTAGACTATGAAACTTGGGTTCCAGTAGCAACATACAGCTCATGTGTGCACTGTGAAACTGTAGCACTATTCCCGTGTTGCCACGCTGAAAGTACAATTTAATGATCTTTATTTTTCGTTGTGAATCTTGGTTGAGCTTGTGCAGGTATTTTCGATATGGATATACTGTTTTGAAATTGATAACACAAATTGCAGACGATACTAGGCGTTATATTGTGCTCTGTGGTAATCTGCTCTTGTAATTAGCATGTATCTAATTTACTGAGAATTCCCCATCTCATTCCATCATCCATACGCTCGTGGTTACTCATTTTACCTGATATGTTACAAAATTTGAGTTCGCGACACAATGGTTTGCTGGCCCTCTCTCTAGCAAAATCTACCCAAACTCTCGGAAGAAATATGGCGAATGTCTTGGAGGACATTCACCTTGTTTCAAAGGGACAAATCGCTAATAACCCTTCGAGAACTTATATTTCTTCCACAGTCACTGCTCCGCAAACACGTACGTGAGCGTTTGTATATTCAACTCTAAACATTTGCATAATTTTTCGGTGGTATAATTAGTACCTTTGGCTCAATACGTTTTGTAAAACTAGACATATTTACAAATTCTATTAATTTTGCATACGAGAAAATCTATAATTTCCCTTTAAGCTAATTTAATAGATACAAAATAAAATAGTAACAATATATTGTAGTTAGTTTATGTATTTTTGCGATGAACTCCTTTTCTTGTTTTTTGAATTTTAATTATGGATGTAATTCACTGTTAATCTACTAAATGATATGTAATTAAAAACTGCCACATAATTTCGATATGATCTTTAATTTTATTGAAGAATTTATCAGAAAGAAAAAAACCATTCGTTCTTGTACATTTCAAATTTAGAATCAATAAGGAAACATAAACTATGTGTTTCATAGAAAATATAGAATATGAATATGTTTTTTTAGTGTTTACTTTTTTTGCTGAAAATGATAAAGCAGTGAAATTTTTGTCATAAAGAAGTTAGTTCATCAGGCTATATACTTAAAAAACTGTGCCCTGATAAGTGCATAAATAGAATTCTTAATTAATTACAGAATAATTGAATTTATACCTTAGGAGTTTCTTCTTATAAAATTATTTCATTTATCCAATAGTCGTTTTTACTTTATAATGTAATTTAAGACTGTCTTTGTCCAATGTCAAAAAACAAAATCCAAACTCGGGACAATTTTTCAAATGTAGAAAAATCTCCAACCCTAATTCGATGTTCTTTATCTTCTTATTTTTTTTTCTCTTTCTTTTCTTTCCTGCTCTTTTTTCTTTTCTTCTTTTCTATTATCATTGAGTGAACCACATATATACCTTTCCCTTAATTTACTCGGTAGATACGTACTTCGAACTTTTTGCAAACTGAAAATCGTGCAAAACGAGAGAAGGAATACATGAAAAATAGAAAATTAAATCATTACTTTTTAGAGACAATTTAATGCTCATACATTTTCACTTAATTTTTGAAAACGAAAATCATAAAATAAAATTAAGAAAAAAGAAATAAAAAAAATAAACACAAAAATATAATAATAAGCACACTATTAAAGATATAAAAATGTACGCAAATTAACAACGTTCCTTACGAATAAAAAAGATAAAGTAATTCAACATAAACTTTTATAACTGCTAAAACTTAAAAAAAAACTGCAATAAAAAGTAGCCTTTACTCTTCATTGGAGTTAAGAAATGCTAGAATACTCTTAAACTTTGGATGTCTAGGGTAACATCACTATACGAGTCACTCTCATAGAAAATTCATGTTTGTTTCTCATAAGCACACTGCTTCCTTAATTGAGATGTTGGCTAAATTTCTACTTCGTTTAATCATAGTTGAATTACATTATCTCACAAAAATCTACATTAAGTAGACGTAATAAATTGCTTATCTATTCCCTGATATTAAGACCTATCCTGACCTACGCTTGCCCAGTCTGGTCGCAATGTGCAAATACAACCCTTGATCTAATAGAAAAATCACAAAATGCAACCATCTGAATTGAATGATAGTAAAAGCAAATTGGTATATGAGAAACAGAGATATCAGAAATTCAATAAAACTCTTGCCTCTCAAAGAATTGGTTCAAAAATTATAAAGCTGGTATAAGGTTTATGGTAAAAGCTGATATAAGGTTTATGGTCAGTAATTTTATATATATATATATATATATATATATGTCATTATTTTTAATTTTAGTAAAAGTCTTGATTATTATACATCATATGCCAAAATGTCCCCGATATCGTTCGAAATTATCTAAGACTCAAATTACAGATGTTTGTTGTAATTAACCAGAAAAATGTTCGTGGAATGCGTGTATGTGAAGATTTAACTCAGCATTCTAATTTTACTTTAGAATGATTCATTATAACTTGATTCTGTATAGGGATGATGGCCGTGGTAGCCTAGGGGAATGGTTTCGTATTGGCTGTCGGCGGTTTTCTTTCAGTCGCGGGTTCGAGCCTTAGCTGCTAAAGACCCGCAGTGTAGCTGGGGCTGATGCACGTTCAACCTGTCGGAGCCGAAAGTACTCCCGTTAACGTGGTGTGGAAGTTAGGAGAGGGAGATGCTAGCTCAGGTGTTATCCTCGTCACTTGACCGAGGTTCAAAATTATGAGGTCCGTCGCCAATAGCCCTCGTGTTGCTTCTATTGAGACGTTAATAAAAACTAAACTAAAACTCAGTATAGGGACGATATTTTATTTCTACATATTTCTAAATTTGCTGCATAATCTTATCCAAAATGTAATAAAATAAACAAATATAAATATTAAACATTATAATTAAATTGAACATTGTAATTTAAAGAATTTTTCATAAAATGAAAGCATGACTTGAAGAATACCAGGTTTGATTCTAAATCAAGAAAAACCTGTTAATTTGCTGAAATTTTAAATTTTTTAATAGTATAATAATTTTTTTCAATGATTGTGAGAACTTATATGGTTTGAAAATAAGTAATGTGTGCAAAATGAGTAAATAAGTAATTGTAATACTTTCTTTATTTTTAACTCTTTTGTCAATATTTGAATGAAAAAGTATAATATGTAAGAAATTAATCGAGATATAAAATGGGAATAAGAGTATAAAATAATATAGGTCAATAATTTTATCTATTTAACTCAGTATCGAATAAAAAGATCAATTTTCATATCATTGAAGAAAAAAGTGATTTACTTTTGTTTTACGAAACATATTCAATTTCAGTTAAAATAAATTAGTTATAAAGAAAGGAATGTGCAATGAAGTAATAACTTTTGTTATCAAATGTTTTTATACTCAATTTTAATTCATAAAATTATTAGTAGATAAATTCTGAAACATAAAAACTGCTTCGAATTTTTCAATGTAAATGAATGTAATTAATTAGCACTGTTACAATAGGTTTTTAAAAAAATAAAAAAAATATTTTTGAGTTAAATCCTAAGACTCAAAAATTTTTTTTAGAGGTAGTTTAATGATTATTTTTTCAAATTAATTCAGATTTCATTGTAATTTAAGAATAAATGATTTCATAATTTGATTTCTTTGTCGCTTAACGAAGCGAAGAAAAGAAGGATTACTGAAAAATTGCATTTATTGGAAATAAAATAAGGCGAACGAGTAAAATTGCTTTAATAAAACTGATAAATGGATTAACTCGAAACAGCCATTAATCCAAGATATGAAAGAAACAATGATTTATAGCGTAATAATTTCCCCTTTTATTTGGTCTATTATTCTGAAAAGCCAATTATTTTAAAAGATAAAGAAGAAAAATATGGAATTGCTGACATCGGAAGATAAGTAAAAGCTTAAAAGATTTGCTAATAATTTTCGAAAGACCTTTGTTAAGTTAAATCTCCTTAAATTTCGAGTCATTCCTTAATATTTCTTAATGTGATAAGTCGTATACTTGAAATAATGAAAATATAATTCTAGATAACATTAGAGAGTTTAATTAACAAAGAAACGCATAAAGATTATTTTAATATCCATTTATTCATTAATGAATACTTTTTTCCCGCATTTTCCATTGCCCCTATGAATAAAGAAATCCCTCTCTTTAACAAACTAAGTTATTGATTGTTTATTAACTTCATGCTTGGAAGCAACAGGAGGTTATTGGAAGTGGATCTCGTAATTTTAATTGGCCTTGGTAGCTTAGTGGTCATGGTCGTGGACTTACGACAGGCGTAGTGTCGAGCCGTGGGTTCGAACCCTTACGCCACAAAGACCCACCAACTCAAGTGTCATCCTCGTCACTTGATCGATGTTCAAAATTATGAGTTCCGTCGCTAATAACCCTCGTGTTGCTTTTCAGTGCGACGTTAATATACATACACAATCGTAATTGTAAATCTCAGTTTAGGGATGTGGACGATGATTGAGCTGGAATCTCCTTTCTAAACATCCATGGAGCCTCGGCAAATTTAGCGTGCTTCATCCTAACACGGCGGGTCTAATGTGGAATCGGAACTCGACGGAAAGAAAGCCGGTCGCAAGCTCACGACCGTGATTACTAGGTTAGATCGGCCGAAACGGAGAGATAAAATTAGGTTTTGGAATATTTACTACTTTTAAAAAAAATAATGGCTTAAAGTTTTTATAAACCATTATTTTTTAAAATTTAAATATTAAAATAATTAAAATTTAAATAAAAATTTTAAACCAGTATTTTTTAGTATACATAATTTGAATTATGTTGTTAATGGGAAACCATACTTCTGTCATGCCGTTTTATTATTATACGACTTTATATGCTTTCCGAAATAAACATTAAAAACATTACCACAGTTACGTAAAGGTTGTTAGTGAATAAATCATTTGATTCTGATGACGAGAATCACTCCTGAAATCGTTTTAACCCCCTCCCTTTTTAGCTACCTAAGGGGCTTTTGTTTTAGGTGGATCAATTTTGGTGTACCAGATCGATTTTCAATTTTCTATCGTTTGCTTCAATTTTAATTACATTTAGCTTAAATATATTCAATTTAATAATTTATCGTTTTTATTACATTTAGCTTAAATATATTCAATTTAATAATTTATCGTTTTTATTAAATTTAGCTTAAATATATTCAATTTTATATATTATCGTTTGCTTTATTTTTAATATCGGAACAGTTTACAATTGTCCATTTCTCGATATTTTATCGTTTATTTTAATTCTTATATTTAGTAGGGTGATTTATTTATAATTATTAAAAAAAGAGCACATTTTGTGGTTAAATCTGTTTTCTTGCAAAACTTTACATAGAACTTTCGAATGGTTTGTCTTTTTTTGTTTATTATTTTTTCTATTAAGAAGTGAAAACTTAGGGAGTCAGTTGATTTAAACAAGCAAGAACATTTAAAATTCGAGTGACAACTTTATGGAGAATCGGGATTCGAACTTTTTACTTCCCATCCCGACTGGTACAGTAGCTTAAAAAAATGGACACTCTTAATAACTTCTGTAATTCTCGTTGCAGTTGGATAAAATTGATACTCGTATTAATGTTAATGGCTTAAAAGGGATTAAGTTATGACTATTGAGTTAGTTAATTAACTTAATAAACCTAGTTAATTAACTTCTTTAATGTAATATTTACATAGTGAAATTCAATTTTCTTTGCTTATTTTAAAATTAGCCTAAATTTCAAATTTCGTAAGATTCTGCTCGACGGTTGCCAAGTTAAAGTGGCTTAAGAAATGAGTCTCGAAATGACTCATTTCGGTCATTCATTCAGACACAAAGATGAACTTTTCGAAGCTTTTTGCACCGAAGGATAAAATTAACTTTTTTTTTCTTATTCTAAAAGCATATAAAAATTTTAAAAGAAATTTTTTTAAGTTCAGTATTAATTTCTAAATACAGTAAAGGGGGAAAAAAGAAATCTAACGTACCAACATATTTTGTTATTAGGATTCTCATGCCCTAAAACCAAAAAATCATAATTTTCGTACAATTTTTTCAAATAGTTCAGGAAATATTGAAGGTCAAAAAAGTTACGATCAAAATTTGTGGATTATGTGTACAGGGCCATAGATTAGTTTACATTTTTAACTATAGATTTATTTATCACGTGGTATTAATAAGTGGGAAAATATTTTGAATGGCTTGCATAAAATCATCTTGTATATCGCTTAAAATGTTTTCCAAATATCTCAAGAACAAATTATTGGATTCGAATGTAAAATTTAGAGTTTATTAGCTATTTAGATCACTTTCTGCCTAATTTGGCAAAAAAGTAGGATACAAAAATTCAAGTATTCTCTGGTTTAAACGTTAACTAGTAAATACATTCACACCGCAAATGAGTTTCCTTTGAGTCTTTAATAACAATAATCCAGCAATGGTTCAGATAACAATTTCATCCAGCTGTGATGAAAATTGTGAAAACTATTAAGGGTGTTAATTGTTTTTTGGTCATTAACTGTGAAGCTCTAGACCTTAACTTACTCAGCTGTTACACCCCTTTCCCTTTTTCTCAAACGAAATATTGTAGAGAAAAGGCATTTGAAGGAAGAAACAATTCACTTGGACTCTCATCAACTAGCCATTTTCAACGTTTCATGCAATATTAATACAATATAATTTATACATCAGCCCAAGTATATATATATATATATATATATATATATATATAATCCTTTTCTAGAAA
>BMAW01037517.1:874722-953446 GCA_019974015.1 Nephila pilipes
TATATATATATATATATATATATATATATATATATATAAAATCCTTTTCTAGAAATACGAATATATTTAAGGGTACCAATGCAGGCGAAGATTCTGGAATATTAAGTCTAAGACTCATTGATTTTGTGAAAGAAATCTTATCAAATTATTCATATAACTTGTTCCTTTTGTGTGCTTAATAATGATATTTTAATCATTCAATAGAACTATAAAAGTACTTTTTTTTGTCAAAAAAGGTTTTTCCCCTTTTAGTTGAATAGGAACATGATTTGTGAGATATATTTGCATGTAGATACCATTTTAGAGAAAACTATTTCACAATTCGATTTGCGTGTTCTAGATTTTTTTTATTTTGTTGTGAACCTGAAAATTTTTTTTCTCTAAGTTTTTTCTAAGTTTTAAGAAATAATTTTTTATACGAAAAAAAAAGAAAAAGAATTAAAGTTTCTAACACGAGGAAGTCTTATAATTTTTTCCAAGAAAACATACATAGTAATATCATTAAAAAAGCTGGTTCACTATATTTTGCGCATAGTTTACTACATGAGGACTAAAATACTTTTCATATTTATGGAATATTATTTTTAAAAATGGTGCTTAATGTAAATGTACCTCTGTGTGTGAAAACTTATATCCATTTTCAATTCAAAGGGAAAGAAAAAAAATTTGACCAAAAAATACTTTCATTTTTCAGTAAAATGATTACAATATAGTTATTAGGATCACAAACTTCCTTAGTTATATGAATAATTTTTAAAACAGAAATGTCACAAAAGGAAAAGTATTAATTCGGTATTTATTTTCCACAGCACTTCTTAGTACCCTTAAAAACAATTTCAGGAAATCGGTTGAATGGTTTAAATTAATGTCTATTTAAATCTATGTGACAGTTATTGGTAAAGGATCTCAGAATTTACATGTATGATCAAATGAACTCTTATTATTCTAACTTCGGAAGATTTCGTGGCTCAGATTAACCTTAAGTTACCAGAGAGCCAAACTATTATTCTTCACCAAGCAAGTCATGGCCTGAGGGCAGAACATAATCCACGATGAATGCCATTGTGACCTAATCACCATAAATACATGTACTTGTAATGCGAACTTGTAACATGCAAACATTTAGTAGCTCAGTTCTTAAAATTTGAAGTTATGCAAAATTATTGATAACGAACTACATAGCATTCACTAATGAACTATTACCAATCGTGTTGAATCGGCGCACCGCTTCCACAGTCAATAGCAGTGAATATTTTAGAGAGAGGTCTGTAGTAAAATGACTTCCTAAGTCTTCTACTTTCTTGCTTTGTATTTGTTTTTCTTGCTTAACATTGAATAACAAGAAAATCAAGTTCAAGACGCAGTTGTTTGATGCTTGGTAAGCTAATGTTCAAGAAAAAAAATGCAGATTTTTTTTTATCATTTTCTTTAAAAAAAATTATTACGTGCTAACAATGACTCATTTATTTTTAGGCCTCGCATTGAACATGCTTTTATTGCAAACGGGTGGTAGAAAAATTATGCGAACAATTGTTAATGATAATTGGTATTTTCAAGAAAAGTGAGAATCGGAATATTCTTGCTGTGACATAAAAGGTAGAATAATTCTATTTGATATATATTAACATTCCAAAATTATGTAACATAAAACGTCAGTGTGAACAATATAAACAAATAATACACATAATAAGGAACAATATTCCTGCTGCCTCCCAAGTGAATCGGGGGGGGGGAAAACATCACCGACACTATATTTAGTGCAGCTCATTTGACCTTTCCTTGTTAGAAATTATTTAATTTATAGTTGGAAGTAAGTTTGACACCCTCGTTCCACTCATAATTCTTTGGTGAAATCAGAACTGGAACTCGACTCGACTTGAAAGTCACCGTAAATTAAATTCGCGATAATACTTGTACCATGACCCCCTGAAAGAATATTATTAGTGATATTGCTAAATTTTTAGTAAATTGCGAGGATAAAAATAATTCATGATTTCGGCATACTTAGAGTTTTGATTTCACAAGCTTTCAAGACGATATTTAAAAATGTCTTTTAGAAGTCGATGAACAGATCACATTTACGTATCAATAATATCGAAGAATTTTGTTTTAAATGTTAACCAACTACGTTTATTAAGATAAGTAATTAATATATTAAAACCAGAATAGAGTTCTCTTTCAATATAAACAGCGATATCAATTTAATCCAGCTGTGATAGGAATTGCGGAAGTTATTAAGGTCAGATGATCCATTATCCCATTATCCATTCCATTAAGGGAAGTTAACCATTTTTTGAGTACTATACATCATCGAATGTGAAAGTCTTGATTTTAACTATTGGACTACAGTTTCCCTTTTTATTCCTTCAACTAAAGGATTATAGAGAACAAATTTATGAAACAAGATCCATTTTATTTAAGTCTCTTACTTACCCGTAATTATGAATACTTGAACGTAATATTTAGCAGATGGAATTTATATTTTCTAACCCAATTATATAGACTGCTTTGTCTATAATTTAGATGGAAAATGAATTGAGAAGGAATTGCCCTTTTTTCTTTATTTAATTCTTTTGTTGTCTTTCATAAACACAGTCAATAATTTTTAGACTCCAATTGAAGATATGTAAGAGCAAGATAAAATATTTTATTAATAATAACTGACGAATAGATTAGTCGCTCTCTCTCGAATCCCAATTAGTTCACCAATTCTAGATTATACAGTAATAATAAAACCTGAGTTGACCAAACCATTCGTTCGGATTTAAGCACTTCTCACTTACAGCTGGTCCCTATCTTAGCACTTTAATTAGAATTCTGTTCAATCCAAGAAGTTAATTAAGAGGCTTCAATCCAAACTACAATTATGTATCAACATGTTATTCTCTTTCTTCCTTTATTTACCTTTCATTTTTATTTCGTTTATTTATCATTGTCTCTAATTCCCTATACTTTACTTCTATAAAATTTAATTTATCTAATCTCGTTTCAATTTGGTTGGAAAGAAATTGAATTTTATGCAATTCAAATTATTAAAAAGTTCCCTAGGTTAGTGTAGAGAAAATATTGCATAGTGTAACGTCCTAATTGTATTTATTTAAAGGGGTAATGAAGTACTTTCGAAAGAACACAAAACGATTAAGGGTTTTAAAGAAATTACATTTCTTCTCCTCTCATTTTGATATTAGTTTTAAATATTTCTTAAGGATCTGGATACCCAAAAATAAACCATTAAAATTGATGTACTATTTTTTTCGGAAAAAGTTGTAATTTGAAAAAAAAATTTCATTACTTTCTGATTCTTTCTAATGTAGTTTAAGGCATTTAAGTAAATATAACAGTTAACATTTGAGGAAGAAAGTAGAAATTCTATAGGAATAGCGTTCATGTACTTAAAATGATTAGTAGACAGGATCCTTAAAGTTTTGATTCGTAAAACATTGTGGACTTAACATAAAACTTAATTAGAGAATGAAATTTGGAACAACTTTCGTTTTTTTAATATCTGCATTAAGTAATTAGCTGTGTATGTATAAGTTTAAAATCATTTTAAAATTCAATTTGATTGTTTATTGAAACTTTTTATTAACACACTATTCGTTTTGATTGTATTATTCAGTAACATAGTTATGAATTAAATACCGTGATCAGTAATTACTTGTTACGGATTTTAATTCCTTTTATTAAGAATTAATGACATAAAATATTTCCTCTTAATTATTTTTCCTCTGCTTTGTAAATACACAGACATGTATGAGTAAAATACATTATTAAATGTATTAAATATATATTAAATAATACATAAAATGTATTATATACATTACTTAATGCATAAAATGTATTAAATGCATTATTTAATGCATAAAATGTAATTAAATATATTACTTAATGCATAAAATGTATAATAATTACATTATTTAATTACGTAAAATTATAATGCCCAAAAGTGTTAAGTGATTGAATAGAAAGCTTCTGGTTATACATCATAATGAAACATACTAATCGATTGTCATAGTAACAAAGGATAATGATAGATTTCACAGTTATCCCTATTTCGCTACAAAATAGTTTCAAAACTCTTAAAAATTAATATCTTGAACGTATTCAGAATGTTCAATGGCAAAAAAAAAAAAAAAAATGCTAAATAGTGAAATTTTACCTAAATTGGGACATAAATCTGGAGTTCGTTAGCATTAGATTTAATGAGAAATTTTAGATTTGGAATAATTCCAGAGGCAAATTGCCGAAGGTTGATGTTCTACATACTTATTACACTGAAAGCGTCGGAATAAACACTTTCAGAATTAAAATATTTTTGGCCATTTGCGTTATTTTGTTGACCTTTTTAATCCAGGTACTGATCCATCCGACCCTTTGAAAGTGTTTTAACTATTTGTTTGATGAGTGACAATCGTTTTACAAATGATGTCCTAACCATAGATAATTATTGATTCAATGGAGAATCTAACTTTCTTTGTAAGAATAACTAGTAAATAGCTTTCTAAAAATTTAACTAAGCGTTTATTCCTTTTCCTAGATTAAACTATTACATATTTGTAAAAAATAGAAAAAAAAACAATTGAAATCTAAGCAAGTGATTTATATACATATAGTGAGGAGGAAATGTAAAATGAGAGACAAGAGGCAAAAAGAAAGAGAAGAGTGAGAACAAATCAAAAACTAGGAACTAACATTTAATGCATAAAAACTCCTTGACTTATGGTGTTTTCAAGTCAACAAAGAAATTGCCATTACATTCCAATTGCTAAGCAACGCTAATGGACATAAGTAAAGCACGAAGTTTTCTTTCACTGCTATTCAAAAGCTTCTATCTGTACTATTGAAAGAATATAGAGAATAGTTTGAAAATCAAAATAAACGAATAATCGTGTATCATGCTTAGTGCTCTCCTCAGACAATATTGACAACCACTTGGATACTGATGACATGACTGTGAATTTATTTTAATATTACAAAAGGAATCAAGCAAAGGCACTTTTTAAACATGAATATAATTTAAAGAAGCGAATAGTTTTCTGCATCAAATAGCATTCGAAATCCTCTACTCCACCAGCTCAAACTCGTTATCTGGCTCTTAGACACTCTTGGGTCGTTAATGTTTGTGTTTGCTCATCGATCAAAACCTCCTTCTTGTCAGTAGCAGTTTTTAACCGCTGGATTAACAGTTTGATATCTGGCGCCATCCTGTCGACTGTCACTACAAAATAAGGACATTGGGGCTGAAGATCAAATATCTAGTATTGAAGAAAGATTTGTGTCACAGAGTTTTTAATTTCATGTTCCTTATTGGAAGAGATGCCATTTCTATCGGCATTTGTATCGTTTCTTATTTGGCACGGATTGAATCTCCAAAAGCATCTTTTTTATTTTTAGAAAAATTTCTGCTAGTAGTTGTGTCGCAACACACTGATTAGAAGATGAAGAAAAGGAATAGAATGATTACTATCTAAATTTTAGTATATTCTATTAGAAATATGATTGACAGAATTCATAAAATTTAGTTTGAAAAGTGGGAAAGGAATAATGATATACCGAAAGAAGAGTTTAAAGGTTTTGGATTATATGATTCACTCTCACTTTTTTAAAAAAGAACGGAATGAAATAATAATAGAGATTTCATTGAGCATGCGTATTCTAATTATCTCTATTTTTCTTTATTCATCATTATAAAGGAATATGTTCTTGTGTTACTTGTTGATAGAGACTGGCATCTTCACATGGCATTATCTCTCCTTTTTTCTGAATTGCTTGGAACTATAAATCGGGCTCTAACTTTTCTGAATTAGCCAACTTTAATTGTAACAGCAATGAAAAATATTTTCCTTAATTTATTTAACAATAAATCTGGAGAAAACTGCCTCAGAAACGACACAACATCTCTTACTATTAAAAATTGTAACTATTTTTTTATTTTTTATTTTTCGCAGAGCTGTAACTCGTACTGCATGCTAATACAAATTATGTTTCACGCGGAAACACAGAAACGGTCCTTATAGCCTTATGAATAGGCAAACTTTAATAATAACTCAAAATATGCATAACAATTATTAAATACTTATATTTATAAGATGTAATTAAAGCATATTAGCTCATGCTATATAATCGGGAAAAAAATTAATAGCATGGGTGATTAGATAATAAGAACTCAATTTATAAATGGAATAACTAATAATTAAATGTTTGTAAAAAATGCATACGTAGATTATATTAATTATCTCATTCGATTTATCATCATTATAAATTAAAGTTGCACATCCTATAATACATACCTGACCTCGCCCGTGATGTTAGAGAGAATTACTTATCTTATTTTTATAAGTTCCGAAAGGAATGATTGATCGACTACATAATATGTTTTGTTGAACTATTAGCGACTGCCTTGGATCGGTCCCAAAGAAAGCAACGGATTACAAATGAAAACTTGATAAAAGATATCTCCCTCAAAGGGTTTGGTTGAAGGCTCTCTTATCTACATATAAAAAAAGAAAGAGATCGGTAAAACTTTTGCGATTCAATTGTCAATCCTAATCAATTTTACTTCGAATATTCGCTTTTCAAAATACTCGTATTCTTGATTCAGAAGTATTGCAACTAAAGTTCAAATACATTACGGCACAATGTAGTGCACCAAAGAAATGATCGGTTATAAATTTTGGTTCAGGAAACTTGAAGAAAAATCATGACCTGTTTTAACGCGAAAATATTTCAAATTTTTGGAGATTTCCGCTTCAGGAAAGGATCTCCTTACATATGTCAAACAATTCTCTCATGGGTAAATTTTAATCAGGACAATTCTTTGTTGTTGGGAACCAAGTCGTGGAAAAAAAATGCTTTTGACCAGTTATGTTTTTCATAAAAATTAGCCTATCGAAAAATAAACTTATTAAGAATAATTATATTACAGCAGGTAGACATCTAAATAAACTTTTAGCACAGTTAATATATTAAATTTCAATAACACGGAAGCATAGGAACATCCAATAACATCGGAAATTTCAATAATTTTTCTTAAAAAAAATTGCATATCTTTGAGAAGACTGTTGAAGTTTACCCTAAATAAGGAACACGAGACATGGCCTGGATGAACCGCATACACAGAAAAATACATAGGTGGTTCAAAAACTACCAGTGTTAGGAATGAGAAATGGGATGATTCACTATTGGTATCATTCATTGGTCATTTTTCTAAGAAGTCCATGAGTGCCACGCTTTTCATATCCCGAAAAATCGTTGTCATAGCTTTTTCGGCCGATGAGACCGACTTCACCTTTGTTGGAGCAGATTCATTGGAAACATCCCATTGTTTTGTTTCTTGGTTTCCGGTGCAAAATGATGAATCTAAGTCTCGTTGATGATGACAATTCGAGGAAAAGATATGGTGACAACTCGACTCGCAGTAATTAAAACTAACTTATGAATCAGTGTCAAATTTTTTTGGTACCATTCAATAGATGACAGCACACTAAATCACAATATCAAATTGCAGTACCACCTATCGTCGAGCAAATGCTTTCTGAGCAATCCTCGTTCCTACTAAAAATAGTAAAAGATGAAAAAAGGAAAGATAAATACACTCAAAAGTAGCCTAAAAGACTTATAACAATTGAAATAGGCATTCAAGAAAGAAACGATGTTATAATGAGACTTCTAATTTGCAAATGATGTAGTTAAAATGCTTGTATAATAAAAATACACATTTCAGATATACCAGTTGATATACAGTTCATCATCATAACAATTAAACATTACTTATTTGCATTGGAATTATAAATATAAGCCAAAAAACATGCTTAGAAATTAAATAGTTTTTCCTAATTTCGTCAGAATATTAAAGATGGCTAATTAAAGCAGTATTAAATTTTAAGGGAAAAATGTCGTTTTTATACGAATGGTAAAAAGAAATATAAATAATATTATTCTTTGGATGCATAAGTTTTTTTTTTTTGAAAAAACTGCCATGTACATACTTTTAGTGCTTTTTGTGAGTAAATCAAAATAAATTTAGAAAAATTAAGGAAAACAATGTGTAGACAAGGAATGCAATAATTGACTTATCATTTCTTGTAAACGACTGATTCAACTGAATGTAATTATTATTACAAATAAAAATTTACGAAAAAGGAAGCACTTCACTCTCCTTTTATAATTCTATATGTGCTACATGTTTGACTTAAATATAATGAATGGAAGTTTTCTAAAGTATTATTAGTAAAAAGAGTTATATTGAGTACACAAATTTCTCATTAATTTAGTACTTTAGTTTATCCTCACATAGAAATATAATAATAGAAAACATATCGAAAATATCAGTTGATTGACTTGAATTAATACCTTTCTAACTCTATACGACAGCTATTTCATAAGACATTAGAATTGTGAGTCCTAATCAAGTAAATCTTCATTATTCTGACTTCAACACCTCTCCATAGTTAATTGATTATTTTATTAATGTTGCACTTAAGAGCAACATGAGCGCTATCAGTGACGGAAGTCGTAATTTTAATTATCTTTCGAGTGACGGAGTACAATATCTGAGTTTATACCTCAACCTCCAAACTCTCCAAATTTACGTTATGACCAGTCGTCTACCGCAGCCACACCACACCATAGGAAGACTTCGTGGCTTAAATTAACATCAAGCTTAATATTCACCCATTATTCAACACTGTAGTTTTAAACAGAAAATCAGGATTCAAGCTCAAGACTTGACTTGATAGTGACGTTAATGTAGCTTGCAACCGTGACATATCTCATTTCCCTTTAAGGCATAAGATTGAAGCTTTCTATGACATTGAACAAATTATTTTTGAGAATAATGAGAATTGGAAAGAAATATAGTTTTGGAAAGAAATATAGTTGATTTTTATCGACCCGGCATTGAAATTTTGCCCACTAGATGGCAAAAGGTTGTTGATAACGAGAGTGATTCCGTTATTGATAAAAATAAAGACTTGGTGAAAATTTATCTGTTTGAATTTAATTTAGAAGAAGACATTACTTTCCGGTTCCAAAGGTAAAGGTAAATCTTCTCTTTTACTACATGACTCAAAATAGTTGGAATTTTTTTGAATAAAATATCTATTATTATTTTATCAGGCATATGACATTTTGATTTACTTTGATTTTTCTTATGAATTGGGATATTTTTAAAATTTTCATTTTTTTAACGACACTTCTTTTTTTGTAACAATAAAACATATTCTATTCAAGTAAATACTTTATAGTTGAAAAAAATTTCCATTCTTGGCTTAATGTCAGATCTAATCTAATACATGACGGTAATAAAACTTGAGATATGATGTTGGAGCTTAACATTGCTACTAAAGTATAAAAATCCACATCTTATACCATTTGGCATAAAATGGATTCAAAAATTCAAGTTACAGAGATTTTAAAAAAAAACCAAGTATCACATTCTTGAGTGTCCGATATACGTTTAAAAGCAGTTGTCACCATAGACAGGTTAATCTTCTGTAGAATATTGTATGACATGCTAAGACCAAGAAAAATAGGTTAACTTGAGGAGGTTTTTTTTTTTTTTTGTATTTTAAGCATTTTATTAGAAACATGTTAATTCACTATTTCTCTCAAAAGGTATGCCTGCTTTTGTTTTCTCATACTTTTTTGTATAGAGAAATCCAATTTAAATTCTACTGAAACCTGTCTAAGAATAAGCGAGTATTCACGAGAAAACAGATGCCTGCAACCTAGCGTCTTTTGAAAAACAGTTATTTTGCCTACATTATAATGGATTAAATGGTAACGAGCAACTACAAGCAAAGCTATCGATCAATTTCGTTCCTTTTTTTATCCAGGCAAACTGAAATGATCTCTTGTTCTCTAATTTACTTTTTTGATAAAGATAAACAATACCCTTAGGTACAGATAATTGTAATTGAAATGCATTCTAGCGTAACAAATTAACTCTCGCCCGCAATTTTATCGTTCTTCTTTTCTCGTGTATAATGGCTAACTGAAAAAGTATGCGCAGTTAAAATAGAACTATAGAGAAGACTGCTTATCTAGTTTTTATATTGCGCTTAGCCGTTTAAAAGAATTTTTAATGTAGTAACTTACGTTATTAGCTTATCTATTTGTGTGATTTGTAATTGTGAAATAAATTATTCCAGAATACACACGAAAGTATTTTGAAAACTATTTTCTTTTTTTTCTCTTGAAATAGGTGGGTTTTTTTTTTCATCCCTTCCAAATATCCTTTGAAGGGTAGAATGCGCAAATGAATTAATGTACACGGATATAATTTGGATTTAAAAATTTAATTTTCGTAATCTCCCTCTCCCCAATTGTTATTTTCAGATTTAGTTACTTATTTGTGAGTTGGCATTCATTTTTAATGCACTTGAGCATACACAGCGGTTCATTTTTTTCACAGAAGCGGTATAACGAAAAAAAGGTAATAGTTTTGTATTTAAAAGTTAATTTAATTTCGATTTATCGAAAGCTCCCAATATGACTGATATTAGATTTATTATACACATATTACAATCTAAAATTATTCATACTGTATGTGAATAAATATCAAAGTCATGGTAACCAATATCTCAATAATCCATTTTAAAATTTAAAAATGAATTAGGATTTAGAGATTAGTGATATTGTAATGCAAGTAATGTAACAACAGCTTAAGCGATATTTAACATTTTATTTATTCCATGATATTTCTAACTGTTAATAAATTAAAATAATAGTTCCATTTATACAATATTCGTAATAAACGTAGTTATTACTTATTAAATATTATACCATGCAGTCATTTAGAGCTGGTAACAAATAAATAATGAATAACTTTTTTACAACGGATAAACATTTTGTTACTTTTGTTCTCATTGGAATAATTTCATTCTGTTTATATAAATTATAAAATAAAATTGGTCGAATCGATATATTATTAATTAAAATTTATACACATATCAATTCACTTCATTTTATGGAAAATATTTCAATTAATAAGAAGAAAATCATAGATTGAGTTTCAGAAGATTTGAAAATAATTAATAAATACAATTAAACCACCTTAAGTTGACCGTTCATGGAATTGGAATAAATTGTTCAACATACATATATTTAGCAACATATGGAACCTCGAGTTTACGACAATTGTATTTTGCTTCCCAAAGCATATTTATACACTGTATAAAGTCATACTTAATTAAAAAACGTCATGTAATAAAATTAAACCTCATATACAAATTACATTTAAATTCAATCAATATATAATTATTTAATTGATTGACGACTTTATAAAAACCCATCTTGATTTGTTTCTTAATCTTATAACAAAAGCAAGACATAAAACTCTTTTAGCTCTGACTACTCATAATTTTTGGAGAATTTCTTTCAACAAAGAATTTTAATTGTATTAATATAGATGTATCACATTCATATTTCATTTATATCAGAATAATCACTAAGTTTTCACTTTTTATGATTCCCACAGTTCTAAGTAAATGTAAGATGAAAGTACATATTTCTTACAAAAGACCTTCAAGTAGAATAAATATTTTACTTTAAACTCGTAAAATATTTTTTATACGAAATGTGGTATATCCTCTTAAAAACATTGAAAAAGTTATTAATAAAAAATTATTAAATAACATCTTTTACATAATGATATAAAATAGATTTTTTATATCTATTAAATTAACAGTAAGTTAACAAACGTTATCTGTTATTTTGTATGGTATCATTCGTCATATAATTTATAAAGAATATCTTGTATATATAGAGGGCGGTCATTCTTAATTGTATAATCGATGTGATTTCGTATTGATAATAGAAAGAAACACCACAGCGTTTCCATGTTTATAACTTAAATTTACAGTTGATGCAACTTTTCTACTGATATGGTTGGTGCTAATGTACATTTAAAAAAAAAAATCCTTAAGATGTCTTTGTAAATGCCTTGGTTCACCTTCGTGCTGCTCCCGCACAGAAAACTACCTAGTTGCTTTTTGCAAATTTTATTGTGCTTATATTCTCTCTTTCGAATAGACCTACAAGTCTTATTCATCCCAAACGAGATCTGAGACTAATTAAATACTTCCCTTTTTCAAATCAACATTCACTTAATGAAAAATCAAATTTGTGAAGAATCAGAAATAGTGAATATAGTGATTACATAGTGAAATAGTAAGATTTTGATGTAGTATGTGTATTAAGTATTAGAAATTGTTTAGTGGATAAATATATATACATTCATGGGTGTGTATAAGCTCAAGTATATTTTCTACATTTCTCACCTATAAGTTATTTGCTGTGGTTCCAATTCATGAATTTTTTCTTAACTGATATGTCATATTCGTGATATAGGTCAAGAATTCGTGACCGAGACGTTCATAGTAATACTACGCTTAATTTAAAACCGAGTGAAGTTTACGCCGAGGAGGCCTTTCTTCCAGAAATTGTGGTATGAGATACTAACATTTTAAAAAAGTGGCAAACTATCATTTTGAAATTACAATTACTAAAAGCACCAAATACATTGATATATATTATTTTTGAATTTCCACTATGACATTGTAGTGACTTCAGAAGAAAGAGTGATTTAAGACAATTAGTGGCAATATTTTCCTTTCGGGTGATATAAGAGACACATTTGTGAAATTTTAATACAATCGATAAAGTTTGGGATCGGAAAGTATTATACAGAAGGTTGCAGGGAAATAATTGCGAAGCTCATGAATTCCAGAGTGGAGAGAGAGAGAGAGAGCCTAATGGTCATGGCTCGCGGACTCACGGCAGGTCTCGTTTCCGTCGAATTGGGGGCTCGAGTCCTGAAGCCACAAAATATCCACTGTGTAGGGGGAATGATGTACATTAAATCTGTCAAGGCTCCAGTCCTCCCAATGGCGTGGTGTGGAAGTTTGGAGAGGGAGCTAGCTCAGGTGCTATCGTCATCACTTGACTGAGGTTCAAAATTCTGCGATCCACTGCTTCTATCTCCCAGTGTTGCTTCTCAAGGCGATGTTAATAAACAATTGAATCACGTGAAATCTAGATGCACTATTTTTATCATATTTTGTGAAGAAGTTCATTTCTGTTGCCATTTAGTAATCTACGAGTATTTACCTTTATTTCAGGATTAATAATTCTTAAAAAATTTACACGTATGCTTTGAATACAGAATATGTCACTTTCGAACGTCTCCGATGGACTCAAAGCATAGTTTGAGTATATATAGAGATCATAAACGAATTAAAAACTAAAACGTTGGGATATCGACATCTAAAACAAATTATTAATGAATAAAAATTACCTTAGCTTCACAAAACCCATTAATAAATGTCACTAAGCATTATATTACCTTCCCTTGATTAAAAAGAAACAATTATATCATAAAAGGATCTACAATGAGCTACACGAACAATGATCAATATGTTCAGGAAGCAATGTCATTGAATTTTGAGAAATTATGGTGAAAATGGTGTTTCACGTCGTTTTCTTCTACCCCTTTCCTGTTTCGTTACTTACGAGATAAAATAAAAATATGAATATATAAAATGATAAATGATGTGACAGAATTAGTCCCAGAGCCTTAGTGTGTGCCTTGAAATCATTTTAGATTGGTGACAGAAACGACAAGTCATTAGCAAGTTCTCAAAAGAACTTTTAGTCCGTGGGATTAAATTAGAAGGGTATCCTAATGGAATTTATCAAATGAAGTATCATGGTATTTAAAAATTAAAGATAAAACTTTTGGTGTCATTTCATTTTTATTTTATTCTCATGCTTTAATAAGCGATCTCTTGCTAAGGATTGTTTACAATATAATTAATTTTCGAGACTTTTTGCACGATTTAGTAATTACTAACGTACAAAAAAAATGAAATACTTTTGTTCTTATCCTTATTATAATCAATTAAAATTAATTCTTAAAATACTTCGGAGCTGGTTTTGATTTATACTAGGGTGGTTCAAAAAGTACCCGTGTTAGGAATGGAAAATGGGAATGACGTAGCTTACTGTAATATTTTCCCTTTACTTCTTAAAATTTTTCTAAGATGTCCATCGGTCGAGGCTCAGTCTTCCCATTTGCGAGGGTGTGGAAGTTTCGAGAGGGAGGTATCAGCTCCGGTGTCACCCTTGTCACTTGACCAAAGATACAAATTATGAGATCCGTCGCCAATAGTCTTCGTATTTCTTCTCAGGGTGACGTCAATAAGCAATCACAATCACATTTAATGTATAATGATTAATCCAGGTTTCATCGATGCTATATGATGACTATAAATTGAAGCTCAGCAATAAAATCTAATCAATGATAAGTGTTAAATTTGGTTTGATGCCTATTAACGATTGACGGCACACAATGATATTATCAAATTGTCTTAGCAATGCCATCTGTCGTCGAAAAAGGTGCTTTTTGAGCGTATGTCATATGTGTTATAAAAATGGAAAAAATTTGATTTAAATAGTTTTTTATTTACAAATAAAGCTCTTTAAATTACTTAAGAAAATAATAAACGTGTAAATTAATAAATTGATATTCTTACGTGAACTATTTTATTCTTGAAAGAAATATTTTATAGTTCTGAAAAATTAATTTTTTTCTGCAACACTCATCAGAATTATCGAAAAACCAATTTATCGAAGACTAAGAATGCTTAGAGAAAAATCCATTTTGATTTTTATCGATATGAGAAGATACTTTCTTTATACTTTGTAAATCTTAATGGTGTATCGATATTCTTTAGCTGTTCTTTTACGTGAATTAAGGTTTCACCTTTTTAAAATTGATTTTTGTGAAGCGAAAAAAGAGAAGATCAATGAAAGTAGATAAAATATTTGCTTTAAAACGGCGGATCTGTTAGAGGGGAATATAACTCCCTTTTGTTTGTTTGTTTTTAATTTTTTGAATGGGAAATATCGATTTTGTATAATTAATAGTTGTTCGTTAATAATAAACCACAAGAAAAATTTTCTTACCAAAATTCAGAAAAATTAAACAAACTTTCAAAGTATTTAATCCTTCCTGAATTAATAAACTAAAAGTTTTAATTGAACTTTGCACAAATATGTAGAAGACATTAAATTATATGGAAAAATAATAATTTAAGCATCCTAATCTTATTAAGGTAATAAATCAAAGCATTTATCGTCTGTTTTATCCACAATTTTTAGCAACTATTTCAGAGTTACGTTAAATAAGGTGCACAGTTTATTTAAAATTGTAATTTATATTTTATTCTAGTTCTAATAAATGTATTAAAAACATCATATAATTATTTATACGGTCGTTTAAAAGTACACTAAGAAGTTAAGAGAGTCATAGAATTGCAGAATAAAAATAAAACTGGTAAAATATTGCTCAGACTCCCAAAAATGCTTAGATTTTATAAATTTATAATCAATTATTGAGAGATTTTCGATATGTTATTCGATAAAAAAAAACATAGAAGTCTTATTTATCTGTATCATTGATTAAATTATAGTTGTAATGTAATATTATTTTACTTTTTCAACTATAAGCAAGTTTTATAATTAATGTTATTAGTTCAATTTGTTAAGAACCGTCCTTAAAAACATATAAAAATATTCGAGCTAAATTATTAAAATATTACTTTTACTTAAAAATACTCAGTAACTTCATCAAATATGTTCAATGTCATTGTATCTCATTTAAATAAAATAATTCCATTAAAATATTCAAAAATGTATTTGATTAATTTTTTTTTAAAAAAATAATTACTTGAATTATACGTAGACATTTTACAGTGTACTGAAAGAACACCGCTTTTTCCAAACTGTTCTAAATCTATGAAAAAGAATACTGGGAAAAAACCCCTTTTATCATACAAAAAAAAAAAAAAAAAAAAAAAAAAAAAACGGAAAAGAACGAGAATAAAAGATAAACAAACACTTCTCTGTATTTGGGTTTGCGCCAAAAAGTTTTCTAACCAATTTCTTGTCTATTTACCATGCTTTCACTTAGACTTTTTTCAAGAACAATAGGAGATACGATATTATTTTAAGAAGAAAAACATAAAGGGTAAAGATAATGCTCAGTAGAAGATCGCTAGAAGCGCTTTTTACCGAATGAGAACACAGATATTACTGAATTATTTTTGCTTACCTTTTATTTAAGGAAATATATGAATGATGTTCTTTGCCGAAACAATTTCGGAAATGAGGAAAACTTATTTGCATAATGCTCTTTGATACTGTCCCGGCTATGCATTGAGTATTTCTATTTCAGGAGCTTAAGATACGAAGATCAATGAACAAATTACAAATCAGTCGAACGGGGAAATGGAAATGTTCTTTTCGAATGGGATTGCTCGTTCTAAAAATATACGCTGAAATTATCTCAAGAACTTAAAGGAATAAACCTTGGGTAGACTTTTATTTACTTGGTTATCTGTGATCTAAGAAAGATGTAAGAACTTTCATAAAAATTTTTAAAATACGATTGGGAATAAAAATGGCAACGAAAAGTATACCTAAAATTACATTTAAGTTTAAGTGATTAATGTTTAAGCATAACAACTTAAATTGAGTGCATTTTTAATGCGTATTATTACCTACGAACTTACAGTAACCAACTTGGGTAGACACTTTTATCTATTTGGTTATCTTCTGTTCGTTTATAAAGATGTAAAAACTTTCATAAATATCTTTAAGGCACGCTTGGGGTATAAAACTGGTCTTCAAAAGTATATCTAAAATTTAATATAACCTTTAAGCTGCTGTAAATGTTCCAGCACAACAATTTAAATTTTGCGGCTGTGGTTGAATATGGGTCATTGTCTCGAACTCCTGATCGTCGCTATTTTCACCAAGTTGTGCGTTTTCTACGTCGAATCTATATTATGTCCACATAATTTGTTGTCTCCCGCATTATCTGTTGGGGCTCCAATTCCTCACTATGAGATAGTGTGGAAATATGGAGAGGGGGAGTCTGGCACAGGTATTGTCTTCATTACTAAGTAACGATTCAAAATCACGAGGTTCATCACCAGTTCCCCTCATATTGCTTCGAAGTGTAACATTAATCAGCTACCAACAAAAAAAAACTCTTAGCCACTTAAGGGGCTATTGTTTTAGGTGGGGGCATTTTGGTGTACCAAATCACTTTTCTATTTTTTTTATCGTTTTTTTCAATTTTAATTACATTTAGCTTAAATATATTCAATTGAATAATTTATCGTTTCTTTTAATTTTAATTTCGGAAAAGTTTACTATTGTCCATTCTCGATATTTCGTAGTTTACTGTAATTCTTATATTTAAATGGGTAATTTAATAATAATTATAAAAAAGTGCACCTTGGGTGGCTGAATCTGTTCTTTGCATAGAACTTTTTCTTCTTTTTTAAATTTAATTTTAATGCATCATAATATTGTTTCAAGCATTTTCATCTCGTGAATGTTTAATTCATAGTTTTTGTTCTTAAGTCCACATACATGTTATATTTACAAATTTTCCCAAAACGCATAATTTTTGTGTATAAATTAAACTGTATGTTGTAAAAAAACAATTTTACGATCCATTTTTTAGATAAATAATTTCAAGGGTATATACCGTGACATTATGAGTCAAAAATTTACTTTAGAAATCATAGCTTAAAAATTTTCTATCATCTCGTCAATTGAAGATCATAAAGGCGTTGCTTCACTCTAATTATTATAGCTTTAAAATAAAATATGCTAAGATTATTATGAATGTTTGAAACTTGTTTATTTCTTGAAAAAATTCATTGTAAACAAATTGTATTCATTGTAAAGTTTAATCACATTCTGATTGGGATAATTTAAGCTCCGATATATATATATATATATATATATATATATATACATATATATTTTTAGCTCTCTCATAATAACTTTTTAGTCTTGTAAACATTGTAGGCTGTCAAGTTCTCAAATTAAATTTTGTTATTCTCTCTCTGTGCGTACAATTTTGAAACTTCTCTCCTGCTTTACTCTTTTAATATGAGTATATCTGTATATAAGTTTTCAACAATAAATTATGTAAAATTAATGAACTAAGTAAATTTTTTTTAAGTGTTATAAAGGGAATGTAAGGAATTTGATAGCCCCCCAAACTCTGTAACTTTTAATGACATTTAATTGGAATGTTTAGGGTCCAATAGCTGTAATTATTACTTCAATTGTATTAAATCGGCGAGTTACATTAAGTTCGGTAATTTGAATAGGCACTTTTAAATATTAATCGAAGCCGACAGTTTTGAAAGGTAAAGTATGGAGAACACTAAATGAGAAGAGACGTAAGTATCGTACTGCTATCTGTAAGTACATCTAGTATTGCTATTCCGATTTGTTAATCAATTAATGCTCTATCTTTTAATTTATAAATAATAAATTATTATTAACAAGATTTTATAGTTAATGCTTGCAGTGTATGGACTGATTATAATTACTATAGCCTCAATAATAACTAAGAGTAATTATTGTTCAATATTTAAACATTTGAACACCGCCGCTTGATAGTAAATGTTAACTATTAAATGTTACCGTAGGAGCCAAAAATGCTATTCTCTCTTTCCGAGAGATTAGACTGAGTGACTGCGTTTGTTGTCTTTCAAATCATTATGAACAATTCTGAGGAATATTTTGTAGTATCCATATGACAATATATACAATTCCATATAGAGTTATGATTTTGAAGGAAGAATAAATTTTTTCTTTTCTGTTTTGAAAAATATCTGTTCAATGTGGTAAAAAATTACCATAAGGTAACAAAAAATAAAAGAACATTTATTTAGATATTACTTATTATTCAGAAAGTGTATGTAAAATAAAATAGCATTGTCTTATTATATTTTGAATTTGAATGAATTCTGAACATCTAATTCATCGGTTTTTTAACTACCACTTGAAGCAACATGAGGACTAGTTTCAAAAGACTTCATAATTTCTTTCTTCCTTCTTTCTATGTTCCACAATCATAATAACTTTAAACTCTAACATATTTTATATGCATAAGCCTTTGTATAAAATGGTTTGTAAAGGTACGAGATCGAAGCCTGTTATTTATCAGATGTGAATTTCTTACTCTATTAATCTGCTTACCACGGCTTTAGCATTATGAGTAACACTGCCTAAAAAAAGTTCAAAATTC
Source organism: Nephila pilipes (assembly GCA_019974015.1). Lineage (NCBI taxonomy): Eukaryota > Metazoa > Arthropoda > Arachnida > Araneae > Nephilidae > Nephila > Nephila pilipes. The sequence goes on from BMAW01037517.1 coordinate 893,843, forward strand.
CTATAATTTTTTTCAGAAAATTATTTAATATAGATAGAGTACATAACTTTCAATTAATTATCCTAATTTGGATGCTGATAAGAATAGGTGATAATAACAGATTTCACAGAACTTAGAGTTAAAAGGGTAGCAATTGACCTAGGAAAAGAACGGGATTACGAATAAGATAATGCGCAATAGTAAATTGTACGCTTTACTTGGAATTTTCTTGATATTTGCCTAATTCTTCCTTAGCTAGATAATTATTTGTTCTCTGATCCATAAAGCATTTTGGGGCCTGATGAGAAGACGCCGGCATCTACTTAAGAATATTACCGATTTGGTCTCATAGTTGGAGACAATAAAGGGAAAGATACGTCCTACCCACTATCAAGAAATAGTGGGTTTTAATTAGGGATAGATACTCTTAAAACTCTTTGAATTTACCAATGGAAAAACCACAGAAGGTTGTTGTACTCTAATACTCAGGAATAATTCAGGTTCATTCGGGGGGGGGGGAAGAGTTTTGTTTCTCTTTGTGGTAATCCTGCATCCCTCTCGATGACACATTTAAATAAGAAGTTCGTCAAGATTTAGCACATTACTGTAGACTCACTCACACGAATTCGGCTGAGACTTATTACACATTCTGCGATACACTGACACCTACTTACTCACAACCATTGCATTAAAAAACATGACACAAATCAAGCTTCTACGTTTAGGGCATCACTTGTCCTCCTCCAGATATGCACAATTATGAAATTGTCAGCTTTTTTCCTGTTTGTTTCATAAAATTAAGTAAATGCACCAAATGATGTTTGTCATTGTTCGCTTAATTGAAAGTACAATTTTAGTCATTGTACTCATTCATTATATTCAATATTCCTCTATTATCGTGTTTGTTCTTTCCCTCTATACGATTTATTTTGTCCTAACTGATCTAAAAATTCGTAGCTCTAAGATAATAATTAATTAATCTGGGAGAAGACTCTGATCATAAGTTATTTCTAATGTAACTTTATCAGTCTATGCTACGCTGGACAACAGCTTACATCCATGCCAACACCTTTCTTCAGTTTTTAAATATCGAACTTCAAATTCATTTATATTTCAATATTTTTTTTTGTTAATTTCCACCGCAACTGAACTATTGCTTAATAGTGCGTCGATTTTAATACGCTAGAGAGTATTTTTATTAATTTGGCTTCCTTCTGGACACTCCATGAGGATAAACGATTTGATATTACTGAGAGTTATCATTACCTTTTATAATTCTCTTATTTCTTTAATTATTTTCCCTACTGGATAAATTTGATATAGATTTATCCAAGGAGTTCAGCTAATTAAAAAACAAATATTATTATTATACTATGTATAATTTCGCTCAATTCTAAGAACTCGTCTTTCTTCAGTGAAATGTTCTTTTATTTAAATAAACGGGATTTATGAGCTCGAACATAATCGACAAAATAAAAATTATTAAGCAATATACATACTCCATCAGTTACACATGACTGGAAACTCTGACTGGACTGAAGTTATATAATTATAAAGTTAAATCAACAAGAGGAAATTCATTTAAAAAGTGTTCAAAATTGTTATTTCAAATAAACAACTTTAAATATTATGAGGTGTGGATATTAAATAACGGGACCGACGCTGATACAGAAGTACGCATGCACCAAACGCCAGCAACTAACAGCTGTCTAGTGGGAAGCCTTTTTCGAGTGCAATGCGTCTTAATTCTGTAAAGAAATCCGTATAGTTGTAGCCTTCGTTGGCATTAAAGATATATATTTTGTTCCGCCGGAAAAATTATGAGTGCAACCGCAGAGTAACATATTGTTATAAAATTTCACATGAAAAAAACGCTACTGAAAATTATCATTTATTAAAAGAAGTCTATGGAAATGAGTGTTTATCGCGTGCATGTGTTTTGAGTGATTTAAAAGTTTTCAAGATAGCCGAGAAGACGTTGAAAATAATTCACGCCCCTTCCTTATCAAAAAGGGATGACAATATCGAAAAAATTGATAACCTGGTTCGATCTGGCCGTCGGTTAAGTATTCGTGCAACTGCTGAAACTGTAGAAACTGACAAAGAATCCGAACCGCAAATTTTACATAATAATTTTTAACATGCAAAAAATGTGTGTACAAAATTATGCCTGTAATTCTCACGTCTGAATAATAAGAAGCTCTCAGAAATGTTTGTACTGATACTTTGAATGCTATGATCCCAAACTTATTGGAAAGGATAATAACGTGCGACGAATCGTAGGTTTTTATTTATGATCCTGAAACGAAGCTCCAATCTATGACCGGAAGAGCGCATATTTAAAGAGAGCCAAAAAAGTTCGAATGAACTAATCAAATTTCAAAGCAATGATTATTGGGTTTTTTTCCCGATATTCATAGGATTGTATACCTTCACTGGGTTCCGGAAGGTCAAACTATTAATCAACTATACTACATTCACGTTCTTGCTGAACTCCGTGAAAGATAAGGACATGTCATTCCGCATTGTCTGTCAAGAGGTTTCTAGCCGAGTATAGTATATCCCAGTGTTATACTATCCGCTATATTTGCCGGATCTATTGCCATACGACTTCTATCTGTTTTCTAAGGTGAAATGGGCATTAAAAGGAACAAGATTTGAGTCAGTTGAAGCTGTGAAAGAGAAAGTGGCACGCGTTCTGAAGGAGCTTACAAAAGATTTCCGGTACTGTTCCGAATAATGAAAGATTCACATGGAACATTGTAGAGATAGAGGAGGGGTGTATATTGAAGGTGATAATATATAAATGTGTATGACATAAAAATAAAATGTCTTACAGCATCATTCTCGTTATTTAATAGCCACACCTTATATATTTCTTAGAAATTAAATTTCAGCGAAACTCAATATACGTTATCACTTAGTTTTTATGAAGTTTTGAGTCGGATTAATTTAAAATTAACGATGATAACGATCTGAAATTTCTGCGATCTACTTAAGTATATATTTCTCACCTACATATTATGTTTCATTTTATATATTTACATTTAAGATATTTATAAGTTTACATTTGAGTTACTTAAGCGAAATATTATGTTATATAAGGTATACATATATTAGTTTCTTAAACTGCATATTATATTATATAATTATGTATATCATTTTCTTCAAAATATTAATTTGAATAGTTTTAAAATTTCACCACGTACATCATTTTTAAGAATACAATAAATCCATTAATTACTATTAATGATATTTTAAGGGATTGAAGCCATGCAATTATATCATTTACCTCTTCTTCAAGCATGTAGATTAACTTATATATAAAATTGAAACTTTTAGGTGTAATAATGAATTTTGTAATATTTTTTGAACTAATTTTATATTTTCATGGCTGTATTTTTTTTTTTACCACTCAAGCATATTGTATCTGTTATTGTTGCCCATATATATTAGTAAATGGATTCTACATGGTATATGAAATAAAACAATAAAAATGCAAAGCATTCAGGTACAGGACTTTTTAATATTTAATAAAAGTTTTAAGCCGTTACATATTAAACTATCCCAATAAAAGTCATTATGTCGGAATTGAAAACTTATGCATAAAGTAATAAATTTTTAATGACTTATCATAATTGTATGATTTATATTATTTTCATTTCGAATTACATTTCGTAACTGAACTACTTAGAATTCGTTCCCATAAACGAGTTAAGAAGTGTGTTGAAGATTTCCAGTAAAAATCTAATTTGAATACGTTTATAAACCTTTTTACGTTCAATTTTTGTAGAATGCGCGGAAATAATTTTTTCTCCCCAAAAAAAATATTTTATTTCCTACAGCAAAGAAAAAGAAGTGGTATTTTACAGAAAGCGTTTTTTACTAGCCCATTACATTTAGTTCTTAAAGAGGTGATACTTTTATTGCTATCAAATGTCATAAATTTAATGTGATGAATTCCTTTTTCCCTCTCTCCCTAATATATATATATATATATATATATATATATATATATATATATAAATTTAGCATGGTATGAGAGTTTGTAAATTGGGATACTAGGTCAGATATTGCTTGTCATGATACAGTGGTTGAAAATTATGAGGTCCGTCGCCAATAGTTCTCGTGTTACTTCTTAGAGCGACGTTAACTAACATTAAATTTAATTAGAAATTTTATCATTTTATTTAAATTAAATGCGCTGTTATCAAACTGTTTGTTAAAATAATTACATTTAATTTTTGTACACTTTTCAATCATATTTATTTTTATTATATTTTCCCCTTACTTTGTTTTAATGTAATCAGTAATTATGAATTATGTTACCTATAGTTCTAAGTTTATAAATGTATATTTTTCTGTTATAAAATTTTTATTTGTGTGTGGTTTTCTCCTTAAATCATTAATTTAGATTCATTCCTTTCTTTTTGATTGTAAAACTGTTACTGAAGCAAAGATTTGATCATTAATACTTGTATAAGCTACACGGAAGATCTAAGCGTTAGCAGTATGAAAAAGTTTTGTTTCCAATTTATTTTATTATTAAAGAATTACAGTTTTTCAGTTTTCTTTGTTGTACTTTTGTCTCCTTTTTGTGTTTTTCTCATAATTTCTATAATTTATCTGAATAAAATTTATAGTCTCAAGTAATCTTGAACTATAATTTTAAATAATTTTTAAATTGGTCTTAGTGTTGAATTTTTATTCTTTCAACTTTAAATTGTAACAACTACTTAAAATTAAATTTGAAATTTTGATTCTTTTTTGTTTAGCTTGATGCATTTTGTCTATTTTAGTTTTATTTATAACAACATATACATACACACAAACACACACATACGCATATATATATATATATATATATATATATAGCATAGTGCCTGGTTATATTATTAGACAGTAAGCTCTGTGAGGGAAGATAAAGAAGGCTGTTTGTAGTAAGATGAATGTGAAAGAGATGAGACCACTGACGCTGAGGTCAGTCGAATTATATCTCTTGAATCCCTGTTATAATCCCAAAGATAATTATGAAACTAATTATTTTGAAGAACTGTGTATTTTAATCTTTTAATGGTACTATGAGAGTGATTGAGAGAGAGGAAACATAAACAACTCTTCCATCGCTTCACTCCATTTAATTAAATAATTCCTTTGGCTTAATGAAATATGTAATTTAGTATTATGTCTGTTGTATAGATTTTACTTAATGATGTCAAGAATCTGTTGCCTTTTTAAATTTTTTTTATAGAAATGTAAATAAAAATTAAGTTTAAGCTAATTTTATTTTTTAGCCTAATACTACTTTTACTGAGGGAGATGGCTTTATTAATTAATTGCTTTATTAACGTTGGACTTAGAAGTAACACTAAGGCTGTTAGCGACTGCTCTCGTTATCAAATGAAGAGGATGGCGCTTAAGTTTGATCCCATTCTACAAACTTCCAGGTCATCCCATTGTGAAGACTTTGAACACTGAAAGATTTAACGAACATTAACTCCACTATACGATGATTCTTATTTGCATCATGGATCGTACCCCCGACTCTATGGAAGCAACATCGGCCATAAGCTCGTGATCTGGACCTCTTAAATACAGCGGCCCAATTAAGTCAGATGACAGCCATGGAAAACGAAAAAGTTTGTTGTTTGTGTATACGAACACATTGTAAGAACCGATAACAATAAATATTATTTTTACTATAACTTTCACCATAGAGGGTTCTGAACATTTAAAAAATAAAATAGCAACATTTCATATTACTTAAAAATGTCGGAGGTAGGAGAATCGCATTTTTCCATTAAAAATAATGTTATGCATGATTATCTTTTTTATTTATTTTATGAAAATCTTATTTTCTTAATAGATTTTAATGTCTGCAGCATTTCGTAATGATCAAAGCCTAAATGAATAACAAGAGCTGATATGCCTAACAATAAAAAAAAAATAAAATTTAAAATATTCAGAACTAATATTTTAAATTTTATTTCAGAATAAATAATAAATAATATTAATATATATATATTATTTATTGAGATTTAAAAAGTTTTACTTTTTATAAAAATATTAATAACAATAAAAAACCAGCTGAAAGGAAATGGAGAAATTTTGGATGGAAAATACTTAAATATTGTGAACATATGTATATGTAATATATGTTTCATAAATTTTAGCTGGGAAAAGGATTAATAATACTTAAATTCTTAAACAATAATTTATATCAAATTGAGGTGCATTTTTCAATATTTTATTGACGGCTATTTTAGTTATTTACTTACATGCATAAAATAGAAGCATTAATTTGAAAAAAGTCTGAAATTCTAGATCAAGTAAACTCAAACTCATACCTATGAAAATAACCTGAAATTAATTTAGAATCTTCTTTTCAATCTTTAGTTTGAATTACTTTTATTCTCCTCTTAGCTCACTAGGTTTTTAAAATAATCTAAATAACATTTAAGGCTCCCGTCAACCCGTCATTTTGATTTCGTCAGCTTAATGTTAATCCTATGGTATTTTGACTTTAATTTTCCCATATTTGCTATTTAATCTATTTGTATGTAATGAAGTGCATCTGAAAGAGTACAAAATAATGAATGCTTCTGAGGAATTACTTTCGATTTTTAAAAATATTTGTATTCTTATTTTAATGATTCAATTGCGAGTTTTCAGATCTTTAAGAAATATTTTTACTAATTGCAGGGAAAAAGTAATTCTACAGAAGCCTGCATTATTTTTTGCTCTTTCAGATACACTTTATTGCATTCAAATAGATCAAATAGTAAAGATGTGAGAATTAAAGTCGAAATTCTATATCATTAACATTACGTCCACGAAATCAAAATGGCGGGTAGACGGCAGCCTTAACAATAAAGCTTTACGTGTAATATTTGCATGTGCTGAAAATATTAGTTACAAAATTATAATTCTACTTAGCACAAATATGATATATATATAAATAATTTTTCATATTTTTTTCTTTTTGCGTTCTTAAACTTTATAAGTTTAAATATTTTACTAGACTGAGAGAAATTATTTTATTTATAAAATGCACGGTTATTATTCTTAATCTGACTTTATAATATGAAAATGAGCTTGAAAAATTTAATCCCATTTGATATGCTGTGAGTAAGCAATTTTAATGAAACTGTGTTATATTGAATGTAATAAATTGCTATAATTAATGAGTTTTTGTTGCTTAGATGGACAACAATTGAAATAGAACAGAAAATATTATAAAAGATATTTAACCTTCAAATAATAAAATGCTTAAATCTCCCAAATTAGAAAATTTATTAAACATGGAAACTTACATTATTTATTGTAGAAAAATTCATTTTTAATGTACATTTTACAAGTTTTGTAATCTTACAATTTTTTTTCACACTTTCACATAATTAGAAGGAAATCCTTCAAAAATATACTTTATAAATTTTTATCTACTCATTTACATCTTATAAAATTTAACATTTTTTATGACAAAATCAGTTAGATTTAGAAGTTCAAATTGCTTGTTTAAGAATAGTTGAAATTCCATTAATAATAAATATATTACATAAATATTTTTTCCCTCGATATTTAAAACATACTTATTCAATAATGCATGTAATTCCATTTCTTTAAAACATGTACTAACATTTAATTTTAAGCAACGAGGGAGACTTGTATCACTTAGAGAATCACATGTTCACCAAGACTAGTTAAATATTTATGTTATAAATTTTAACTAGGATTTTTCACTTGTCTAAATCACGAGAGGTACTTCAAGAATATGTATTAGAATGGATCTTATCACGAATGACATCTACTTTGAGACGGAAAACACATCATTTTAATGAAAAATGGTCTGAATCAATAATTAAATTTAGAGCACACGGACCGAAGGTACTCTTTATGTAAAACCTTTTATCCTTCTTTCGACGAATATGTAGCTTGATTCCAATTAACGTCGAGGACAATTTTCCCTCTAACCTTTCTTTCTCACAATTATAAAATTTTGGCCCCATGCCACGAGTTTGTTCGATTAGAATCGTCCACATGGAATGAAGAATTTAGTTCATGTCCATTTAACTAGGTCAGTTTATTTTACGTCAACATAAATTTGGACTTTAAAATAAGATTGGTTGGAGGGCCAAAGTAAACATTGTAGCCGGGTTTGGGGATAGAGTTACGAAAAGATGTGATTCCTTACTTGCTGCTTAACTTTTATAAAAAAGAATTTATTTACCAGAAAGATTCCTGCGACAGAAATTATTTTAAAATAAAAATGGACGCTCTGGGTAACATTTCTGAGGACATTCATCTTTTTTTCTCCTCGTTTTTATTTTTATTGTGTTTCAAGAAACTGTTCAATAAATGCAGGTCTCTTCAAAAAGATTAAATATTCAATTATTTTCTGGTAATTCTTCTCAAGAAAGAAACTATTTTGTTTTTACAATAGTTTCTTTATTAACCCTTATTCAGAATAGCAGTGCTAAATATGTGGCTATTGCACTTCGAACCAAAACTATTTATTTCTTACAAAACATTTCATTTGAGATTCTGTTTAACTATTAAATATTCGATTTAATTAAAACTTTGTTCAGAGCATTATTCTACTATAGCAATAAGATGGCTAGTTTTCTTTTCAAATACTTGAGATGAAATTAATTTATTTAAATTCTTGTCATATCCTCTATCCTATTCTGGAAAATATATTACCATCTTCAACACAGATTTCTCATATATTTGCCGTATGTTATGTACCGATGACAGTATATAAATCCTCTTAAAGATAACTAACATCAACACATTTTGCAGAAACCATAAATAACAGCAAATTAATAGAGGTAATTAATTTTTTTTACTTTTAGTAAATATTCATTAACTATAAAATGTCATATTTTTCAGTGTCTCCATATAACAACTCTTTATTCGATAATAATCTCGCATAAAATTGAAGATAAACGGCTTGTATGGAAAATAATTTTTGAATGATTTAAAGGTATATGAAATTAATGGATAAGGGCCTTAAAATTAAACGTACCGAAGGCGTCAATTTTGGTTTATTAACGTCGCACTAAAAGCAACACTAGGGATATTGGCAACGCACCTCGTTATTTTGAACGTCGGTCAACTGAGGAAAACGACACCTGAGCTGGACTCCTTTTCCTAACTTCCACCCCACGCCAATGGGAGGATTTTGAGGTCCGACAGTTTTAACGTTCAACGGCCCCATCTACATGGCGGGTCAAGAGAGGCACTAAGACTCGAACCCACGACTCGACGAAACCCGCCGACTGTGAGTTCAAGACCATAACCACTAAGCTACCGTGGCCACATGAAAGGGGTCAAAGGACCTATTAAATTGAACAACTATTAATACATTGCACTAAAAAAAGGAAAGCATAATGACACATGATATACACTGTTATTTACACATGCACACACAAACAGTTTAATTTTCTTTTTGCTATGGTTGTATAATTCATCATTATATTATATATACATGTTTATTATGTATTTTTCTATGCTTATTATATATTAAAATATTCATTATGTATTGATTTCATATTATTTATGTAGCAATTTTTTTTCTTTATATATATATATATATATATATATATGTGTGTGTGTGTGTGTGTGTGTGTGTGTGAGCGTGTGTGTTAAATGTTTAACAAATTTGATCCAAGTGGAAGCTAATTAATTAATAGCAACTGCAGATTTGTTCCATAAGATATCCATGAGCTTAACGAAACGATTGTGTCACATTCTTCAAACACGTTGTGTTTACATCTCGCTGTGTTATATCTGGTGTTTTGCAAATTTTTGATCTTAAGTTTAAACATTAACATTAGTATTTATTTGGAGAGATTACATTCCTAATTATTTTTAACTCTTGTAATAATAAGAAAATACAAATAATTCTTTTATGAGAAAATTAACTCTTTCATTTCCTAAGTCGCTGTAGTTTATGTTAATTCGTGAACATGAAACTATTTAAGTGAAGATCAATATCTGAAAATTTTAACATATGCTGCTCCTTTCAGGTGGAGCAGAAGTTTGAAAAAGCACAGGAAGTGTTCCATGGTTACCTTAGTAACACATTAAAAAACAAAACACGCTTGCAAAAATTAATGACATTATTAAATTAATTATTAATTTATAAGAGCAGATTAAAAATAGTTGCAAGAGAGAGATGAATGAAATTATAAGCATATACATATAAAATGTAATCGCGAATTATATAAAACATAAAATAAAATTAGTTTTTTGTTTTTTACCCGATTTTATTCTTGTAAATAAATTCTTTATGTAGGAGAATTCTGAGAGATTTGACCTGAGGAAAGACTCTTGAATCACTTTAAATGTTTTTTCCTCTTCTTTTTTCTATTTTAAGTGTCAAATAGACATATAGATCCCCTTCCCACTCATGAAATAACATTTTTAGGATATCTCATTTTGTAACAATCAAAATAAATTTTAATGAGTTGAATGCGAACTGATTGAGTTAATGTTTATCAATGTCACATTTAAAAGCAACACGTTAGCTGTTGGCGACGGACCTCGTCATTTTGAACCCTGATCAAGTGATGGGAGCTACATCTGAGTAGAATCCCGCTATCTAAACTTCCTCACTATCTCATTGTGCAGGACAGATTGAACGTGCATCACATCCCTACTACATGACACGACTTTAAGTGTCCTCAAGACTCGAGCCCACGACCCAACGGAAACAACGCTGGTTATAATCTAACGGCCCTTATTACTGGGCTACCTCGACCGAGAGCTGAAAGTGAAAGTTATTATTTTTGTTTTGCTTAGTGTTTCACAAAAATGGAGATATAAATGAGAATTATGCAATTGTTTCTGTAATTAAATGCAGAATTGTTTTTCATAAGCTCTTTTTCGACATAAAATACTCTTACGACATTATTTTGCTTTATTTGTGTTTTTTATCTATTTTTGTTAATGACAGAAGTAATAAAATTTATTTTACGGATATTCAAATGGAGAAAATTTGATTTTGTATTGTTTTTCTTAAGCAGTTCAAGACAAAAGTAAAATTGAATTCAACAGAAAGCAACAAAATTTTTAATTTTTATGTACTATTAATTTCAATATTTAGCTATAATGCTTCGATCGGTAAGATAATAAAAATATTATTTAAAACTGTCATTTTTTTCAGTTTTAAAAGGGCATTCTCTGGTAATCTTATCAGTGAATTCTGGGAATTTTTTTAGAGAAGTAATTTTTTAAATATTTTTTATCATTTCTAAGATCAAATAAAAAAGCTTTTAAAAAATACAAATATGAATACGTAGTGGTAATAATTTGGACCGAATGAAATAAATTTATGACAGAAAAAAAATTCCTAAAATAAGCTCTCTAATTACTTTGCATTTTTTTTGCTTTTTAGTATCCTTTAGAAAATCTTTAACATTCTTAAAATAATCATCTTTATTACATTTGTCATTTGAAAATAAGCCTTTAAAATTTACAATTTTATTTATTCAATTTTAGAGCTTTGTGCTTAATGACGTATGTATATATTTATATACATTATGCTTATTCTCTCTCTCTCTCTCTATATATATATATGTGTGTGTGTGTGTGTAAAAATCGATGGTCTGCTATAAGGTAATATCTAAGAAACCAAATGGTACTTAGATATTTCATTTAGGGGTTAGGGACCAGTCGTAATTCCAAGTCCTGATTTTACCGTGGAGAGTCGAAATGGTAAATGGAACTGCAGTACTTTGAATATATTTATATATAAACGAGGTTCGAAAATGGTTTGTTTTTGGTAAGCATAATGACTCACTAGACAGCCGTCTAAGTGTTAGTTACTCGTATTTGTGATCATGACGCCTTTCGTACTTCAAAAATTCTTCATGATAATCTTTCCTGTCGGTAAGATTATCCTCGCTTTCATTGGAGCAAGTTCACCGGAAGCAATCCATTGTTTTTATTGTTGCTTGGTTTCCGGAGTATAACAATGAATACAGATCTCATCGTAGATAGCAATTGGACACAAACTCGAAGTGGCAGCAATAAAAACTACCAAATAAAACGACTACCAATTAAAAACTAACTTATGAACCAATGCCAGATTTGTTTCGTCTCCGTTTAACGGATGGTAACACTAATTTACCTTAGTGTTGCAATATTTCTTCAAATACAAGTATTTTTTGAATATATATATATATATATATATATATATATATATCATATGTCATTTTCGTCAATTGAAGGACAATAGCCCATTGGTTGTAGTTAATTTTATATTTGACGTTCAGGTTGAGATAAGAGTATACAATAAGGAATAATTAATACATATTGATCTTAAGGTTACTATAAATGTTTTTAAGATTGGTATTAAAGGCGACGATAAAAGTATTCTAGGATGGTTCAAAAAGTACTCGTTGTTAGGATTGAGAAATAGGAATGGGATACACTCATTGTAGTATTTTCAGAAAAAGGTCATTTTTTCTTTTTTTTTAAGAAGTTCATGATGTCATAAACTACCTAAGAGTTCTCGTCATAACTTTTCCGGATTGAGATTACATTTCCTTTTTTTATTCAGATTCCCTGAAGAAACCCATCATTTTGATCGTTGCCTAGATTCCAGAGTATAATGATGTATGTAGTTCTGATCAATGGCAAAAACCCTATACAAAATGACGATGACATTTCGTCTCAGCAGCAATGGAATTTTGATTGGACTGCAAAAGATTACCAATATAAAATTCAATTTTTCAGAGACTTTTCCGACTATTCTCGTACTTGCTCAAATGTCTTCCTTGTCACCATATCAATTTTCTTAGTTAGAATTTCCAACGAAAATAGTTGTCGAATAAATCGAAAGAAATTTGTTCTAACCAATCAATCGTTATTTGAACGTAGATAAAATAAGTTCCTTAGCATAATATATTATGTGTAACTTTTTTTACTAACATAGAGAATAAGGGGAAGATTTGTTATTTTTAATTGTTCTTTGGAGAAATCGATTGTCTTGAAATAAATGTTTCAATTCCTATGTATCTTTAATACCTCAAGCAAAACATTTTATTTTACTTTGACCAAAATATATATTGCACTCTTTCCCATTAAATGTTTTTCCATTCACCCAATTTAATTTGGAATATATATTTTGGAAGACATATTAGGAGATATATGTTTCAGGTGTACGCTATTACATTGATATGCAGTTCGTTAGATACTAATGTCTAACGTTTGTTTCATTGCCAACTATAATCCACTAAATTTTAAAAAAAAGTTATTAATTTATTTTTTGAAAAAACTCATTGAGAAACATTTGATTCAAATCGTCTACATAAATACAATTTTGTTAAGTACTTATTTGGAAATGTCGTTATTTTTTCTGCGTTAAATTTTGTTAACACGATTCTCTTTCTAAATATTTGTGAGAAATATTCATTCTATTTATAAAGTTTTAATGTATGAAAATGGCAGTTACAGAGAAAATAATATTACTTGAAAGGATGTATGGGAAAAAGATTAGCATGAATATTAGTAGCAACTTGGAAAATTAAATTGCTGAGTGAAAACTGAAAATGATCATCTGACGTAACATTTTGCATGTTTGAATAGATAGTTGAATATGAATAAAAGAAGTGTTTATTTCAAAATTAAACATATAGGGTGATAATGCTTACGAAATAAGAATAAATATATGAAAGACAATTATCAATTAATTCCTTTCATGTTTATTAACAACGTATGAATTTAAACTTTAGTTAATGTATTGTTGAATCAAATATTTTCAAAAGTTCTGAAAAAATCTACGAAATTCTGGTTAAAGTTTGCTTTAATAATTGCATAACTATACACTATGATGTTATAAGAAATAAATTTTTATAAGAATTTCACAGAAAGATTTGTGATCGATGGGAAAAAAATGATAAAACTTTAAAAAGTAATTTGAAACCAAAGCTTTAAGGAGATAAAATGGACATTTAAACCGGAGAATGGATAAAGTGTTAAGAACTTTTTTTTTTATTTTTCTAGTGGAAGCTACGTGATTCCCTGTAACTGTTAAATAAAGTGGAATTTATACGGCTTTCTTTAAAAGGATAATAAAAATCAATACATAACATGGTGAAAAATTGAGAAAGTAAGGTCAGACGACTTTCTCTGATCATTTATAAGAAAATTAACTTTATTTTTTCACTGAATCAAATATTAGAGATTAATTAAGATAACAATATCTTTTATTCGACATACTTGAATGAATAAGTTCAAAATATAATGAATATGAAAAAATGAAAAACTTTAGAAATAGTCGCAATCCCTTCTGTTTAAACGCAATCATATATATACATTTACTTTTAATTAACTTTTAGAAGAATAATAATTCTAAACTTCTCATTAAATAAACTATAAGAAGAAAGAAGTTGAATTTTAAAAAGAAACAAAGGAGAAATAAATATTACCGTTGAATTTAAGAACTCCAAGTATTTTCATAAGTGTAAATGTAATGGAAAAAATAAAAAATAGAAACGAGTTTTTACATATATACTATCAATAGAATTTAAGTACTAATAATATTTCAGATGTATGAAGAATTATTAACTGTTTAAAGATTTTATCTTTTTTAAAAAAAAAAAATCTCTTTTACTAAAATTATATGTATGTAAAAAATAATTGCCATAACTCTGATGTTTTATTGTTGCTTAATATGTTTCAATATTTTGTTGTCACTTAAAATATTTTAATATTAGCATACTTTTTTCTAGTTTTAAATAATTTATTCTAATGAAAATTGTAAACATAATTCTGTCCAAGTCTTTAAATCTGAGTGAAGTATATTCCTAAACAAGAATGCGTAAAAAATTCAAGTTAGAATTTTAAAAATATGTATTTTTGTTAGTATGTGTTTTTGCATTTGATATTTTTAGAGACTAAAAATAATATTTAATCGGAAACAAGAAAGTTGCATAAAAAAAAGTTTTTGCGTACTTTTATCTTTCAATATGCAATAATTTGGATGTATTATAAAGTATGTTTTTGACGACAAAACAGAGATAAGATTATTTAAGAAAATAAAAGTTTTGATTACCTCCCTCTAACTGTTGTTAATTGATACTTTTTTAATGATCGAGACTCAATAATATTACTATTTAAGTTTTAAAAATGTTAAAAATAGATATAGTTCGGTATACTTAAAACTCACATTATAAATATTGGAATATTATTTTGTTTCTTTTTCGAATTTTTCTTTTCAAATTTTGCCTCAAGGAAGTTACTTTACTTAAACTTAAAGGCTAAGACAAAAATATTTTTACAACATTCAACAGAACAATTATTTAAAACTAAAAACTGTTAAGGTTATTACACTTTAATCAACAAAATAGTATTGGAATTATGATAAATGATTTTGTACACATACAATTTGGATTAAAGAATAAAAAGATTTATTCAATAACATAAAATCTTTAAAAAGTCAATAATTATAGATTTTTTCCAAGATCTGAAATATTATTGATTATTTAAATTCTATTTAAGAAGGTTTTTTTTTTTAATGTAAGAAGGGTTTATTTTAAATATTCTATTACTTATCCCATAAAGTTTTATTCAAAAGTTGTTAAATTTCACAATAAAATGAGTACATTTATTATTCTATTTCATAATTATTGATTTTTATTCGGTCTTGATGTAATTTTCTTTTGTATTTACTAAAATGTCATATAATTCTGACATTAACTTATAATTAAATAATTATGATTATATATTTAAAAAACTTCAAAAAACATATATTTACTAAAGAAAAGGCTTGAGGAGAAAGGCTTGATAACGTTTTGTTTGTTCAAACTCTACAAACAAAATTATTCTTACTTAAGTTTTAGAATTTTTGAAATAAAATACGCTTATCTAGTTGTAGTTTATAATTAGAAAATGGAAAAACACTAAATTTGTAAGATATGCTTATTTTGTGTAAAATAGAATATTCGTTTCAATTATGTCTGAAATAGTAATTTCATCTTAGGGCAGAATTTAGAACGATTTCATTTTCAAAAGTGTAAGACTGAATTTGAAAATTTGACCAAATATACTGTGACGTTAGGCTATTTGCAATTTCCTCTTTACTAATCTCGGGGAATTTTTAATAATTTGAATAATAACAATTACAGTTACTTGTCAATCAAATGAAACATGCTAATGCCAATTAGATGAAGTAGTTTAGAGAATTAAGTTAATGATATGTAAGTGAAATTTAACTGAAACGAAAGAGAAGGTAGATAGAGGAAAATTCAGACTTATAGATGTTGCAAATTGTAGTGAATCTACTAATTAATAGTTTATATTGAAATAAGTTGGAAGCGACTCCTGAAAAGAATAATGAGAGTCGATACTGCTATAATGGTAAAGTGCTTAAATAGTAGTGAGTGATTTGGTAAGCTAAGACTTTATTATTTGAATAAAGATTAGGATTAATTGATTTAAGATGGATTTCGAGACAGAGCGATCTTGGATACTCTTTGATAGATAAGAAAGTACGTTATTCTTCTCTTATGTATCATCAATTGAAGTTTTGAACTTATTGACTATTTAATTAGGCTTTAAGATGGCTGTAGAGCTAAATAATGGAAGAAGCCCTTTGTAATATACTTGTAAGAAATGATACTATCTAACTCTTGTTATACGAACAACCGGAAATTTTTAGCAAATGGGGATGTTTGGATCAGGTGAAAATTCAGATGTTGAGCTTTTCATTGAAGAAAGTTGTTTGGGGTATTACCCGGATTTCAATTAAGACAGTCATAGATAATTTAAAATATTAGCAAGTTTTATGAAAGGTAAAGATTTAATTAATCATCAATGCGCATAAATGTAAAACTTATCGTTACCCGGTCCATGGGGTTTGAACGGTGCGAAAGCTCTTCATTACTGACTTATTTAGAAAAATCAAGTGACGTCTTTTTTCTCTTTTCCAGTTAAATTTTAATCCAAATATACATTCATCTGAATATTATCTTGTAATTAATGTCCATTTTACGTCAAGATAAGGTAGAATGAGTCAATCACTATGCTTCCGGTTAGCTAGTGCTGAATAGTGAGAAAAGTAAAAGATAAATGTTTCGTTGAGCTTGCGTTGCAACGGCTGATCTTACATCATTCATTTTTACAGCTACAGTGAAAGCAAATGAAAAATACGAGTTTGAAAGGAAGAAAGAGCATAATGTTGAATATCATTACTTTTTACTGATACATTCCTTTTTCTCGAAATATACGTATAACCTAAAAGAAGGAGATATGTTTGACTTCTATAATATTTTGATTTTATATATTTTACAAAAATCACCCATCTTGCGGAAATCTAATGTCGCTGTTGAAGCTATGAAATTATTATATGCTGATCAGATTTTTTTATCTATATTACTTTTGATGCATTCATAGATGTGTTATTATTTTATATCTACCTTATTATACCAGATTTTACATTGTAATAAATGGAAAAATGAAATAATTTTTTATCCTATTCAGTCAAATTTGTTTGAAAGCCCAGAAAGTTAACTTTGTAATGATCTCTACTTTTGTACGGGCCGAATCCGAAATTATCCTATAATTACGAAAAGTTAATACTTTCATGTATAACATTTTTGTGTAAGGATTTGATATTCGTTTTTCAGATGTTTGCTTCCACATCTTTTAATGATTATAATAAGTTTCTAATAATATACACGCAAAAAATGAGTACAAATAATAGACGAAGTGTAAATAACAAAATTTCTGAGTGCGTATTATTATTTTTAAAAACATTTTATTTCACTTCATTCTTTTTTTTTTTTTTTGAAATAATATCTGTCTGTTCTGTAATGTTGTAACAATCAATGCATTTTAACCGCAGATATTCTTAAGAATATAATTTAATTGATTAATTGAATAATAAATTTGATTAATGCCCATCACAGATACGACAAATTTAATTAAAAACATTAAACAGAATTTCTTAAAAATATTTAAATGATAAATAAAAGGAAAAATTTATAGATGCAAAGGTCATTCAATAAGTCTTCAGAAAATTGGAGAGGTAGCACTTATTGCATCTAAAATTGCTTGTTTTTAGTAAACACTATAACACACCAGACAGCGTGTAAGTCTCATTTATTTCCATTATCATAGTTTTATTTTTATTGTCGATTGAAGCAAGAGACGTGTTTACTTAGAAAAATGGGAAAAAACTGAGTTTCGAACGGTGATGAAACATTGATATTTAAAAGGCTTTGCACGGAAAGAGAACAAAGCTAAGTTGTATGAAGATCCTGGTATATCTGCTCCTGTGTTTGCAACTGCTCCCAATTGGGTAAATGAGCTTAAACATGGCTTTACATCCACAAAAGATAAATGTGGTTCGGGACGTCCAGTGGAAATGACTACTACCGGAATTATTGACAAAATCCACGGTATGGGTTTTAGTGATCAAAATGCGTGAAATAGCTGAGGCTACTGGCATATCGAAAAGTACAGTGTTTTCAATTTCACGAGAAAATTTGAGTGTAAAAAAAAATCTCGGCAAGATGGGTGCCGTGTTTGCTCTCAGTAGAAGATAAACGGAATCGTGTCATGAATTCAGACTATTTTGGCCCTTTTTGGTCGCCATCCTGACGAGTTTCTCTGTCGATACATAATTATGGAAAATATGTGAATACACAACTGCACTACAGAGACAAACAGTGGGTTTTTGAAGTAGAACGGGTTCCGAAGAAAGGAAAGACGGTGAAATCAGTCGTCAAAGTGATGGCTACAGTTTTTTTAGGATGCATGCGGATTTAACTACAAAGTTTACTTAGACAAAAAGAGGAAAAACAATAACTGGAATGTATTATGCGTTGTAATTGCACCGATTGAGCGAAGAAATCCAGAAAAAAAATTGTCCTCATTTGAAGAAGATAAAAAAATGCTTCCATCAAGATAATGCATGAGTGCACACCTGCAGAGTTTTGATGGCCAAATCCCAGAATTAATGTTCGAATTATTACATCTACCGTATGCACTGGATTTGGCCCCTACTCATTTTTTTTCTTTTATTTTAAAACTTAAAAATGTCTTGGTGGACAACGGTTCATCACAAACGAAGATGTAATCGCTCAAGCAAATGCCTATTTTGAGAAATTTTTGAAATCTTACTTTATAGATGGCTTAAAAAGTTCGAAAAACGCTTGAAAAAGTGTGCAGAGCTGAAATGGGAATATGTTGAAAATAAAAAAATACACTTAAAATAAACAGTTTTTCTACCTTTTTTTTTTAAAAAAAAATTTATTGAATGTTATATCGAAATTCAAGTTCAAAACAACAAAGATGAATATCTTTACAGCGTGAAATAAGATCATTCGTCATAGATTCGATTTTAAAAATACTTCTAGTTGACAGAAGCTCTTCAAGAAGTATTGCATTTCAGAAATAAAAAAGAGAAAATTTGAGAAAACTATTATTACTGAATAAAATCAGAAAGAATTTTGTATTTTCTTGCATAAATAATACGTTATAAACATATCCTTTTATTAATAATTGATTTAGATTATTGACAATGACTTTTTAGGTTTCTTGAAATAAAATATTGCGTTCCCTCAGTTAAAAGTTAAAAATACAATTTCGCATGAAAAATATTTCATAAATGGTAATATTAATCATTTGTGAAATAACTTTTCTAATTAACTCTTTTACAAAATATAAATTTTTATTCAAAGAGTGTTTAGTATTTTATTAAAGCTCAAAAAAATTGTAAAGTTGCAATAATATTTCTTTAATATTGAGATATTCAGAATGCAAATGAGAAATAATTGTAAATTACTGTTGTCAAACTGTTTTTCTTTACCGAAAAAATGTTCTTTTATACCAAATTTAGAAATTTAATCTACATGAAGTTGGATTTTAAGAAAACCAATTTTACATACATATTTTTATGATAATGTGTTACACACCACATATCAAAAACAGTTTATAATGAATATGTTGTATTTTTACATCTTACACAACCGATTTGAGATCCTTTTCTGTATTATTTTATAACTTACCATAGTGATGTTATTTTTTGTCAAATATTTCTAAATTTGGTGTTTCTCGTAACAAAACTTTCAAATTTTACTTAGAGAATAATACAAAAGACCCACTTCGAATCATCTACTTTTTACACGCATCTTTTCTGAAATCTGTTGCACAGCTTTCAATGTTAAAGATCAACTCATGAATGATTAATTTACAGTTAATTCATTGATTATACATTTATTCATTTATTATAAATAGGATTTAAAATAAAAACTAATTCCATTACAATCTAATTATAATTATAAGACATAAATTTAGATTATATATGTTATTTTTTTTTACTGAAACATCATACTTATTTTTAAATGGGGCTCTCATTATAAGTTCTGAACAGGGTTCTCAAATTAAACAAATTCAGTTTTTTAGCTCAATTTTTTTTTTCATTTTCAATTAATTTTTTTAACTTTAAGGAATTTTTTGTTTTTTTAAGCAATGAGTTTATACTACTTATCTTAAATTATGCACAATAAGTTTGACTGTGAATCATTTTTCCTCTTGTCGTCGTCAACATTCAGGAAGATTTACTATAGCGCTTAAAAACCAGCGAGGTAATATTAAACCTATGTTTTTAATTTATAAATTTGCTGAAGCATAACACATATTTATTTAATTTAAGAGTATTTAGGTGTTTTTTAGTATTTCTTAAGGAATCCTATAAGTAACTCATAGCAGTTTTATATAAGTATTATTTGGACTCTGGTGATAATAAAACTGTAGTGTAATTAAAGATAAATGCAAAGTAAGCACGTATTTAAATGGTACAAAAAAAGATTCGTATACCAAAGGTGCATTGAGAAAATATTGGGTTCACAGAAAACTCTTAAAGAGTTCAACAACTCTAATTGTAAAGTTTTTTTTTATATGAAATGAATAAATTTTAGTAATAAATAAGAATGTTTGCTTGCTTTGTAGGTAATGTTCATGTTATACGTATGTAAAAGAAGCAATATTATGTTAAACTACAAGTGAATTGAATAAATTTATGCAGTAGTTTAATATCTTTGCTTTTTAGTAATTTATTTCCTCTATAACAAATCCTATGTAGACACTGATAAATCAGAGTGCTAAGCAGATATTTAGAGTTTTTTGTTAAGTTTTTTAATCAACATTTTGAAGTGTATCCCCTTAAAATGTCGTTTTTGAAAGCATAAAATGAAATAATTTATATGAATTATTCTTTTTTTGTTTTCCACCAAACTCGAATCAAATGGATCGTAATTTAAGAAAAATAAACGTCTTCCCAAGTATTTTCTTTGGTAATTTTTGATGAACTTGTCTAAGAGTTTTAACTTTAACTTACATTATGTTTACTTGATATTTTGTTTTCTAACACATCAAAAATATTCGGACTATAATATTAGATATAGAGGAAAAGACATTTTAGACACAAATGCATACCATGAAAATTCCTTGAGTGTCAATATGAGCTCAAAATCAATATAAATATCAGCTTCAGGTTCATAACGAATAATTTACAGCTTAAATTTGTGAAAGAATGACAACGCACCCAAAAAACATTATATGTAATTCTATGGAAATTAAAAGTAGTTCTTTGCCAATAGCAATTCTAATTCATAGTTCCAGAGGCTGAAATTGTATCAATATATATTTGAGACCGAAAGTTGATTACGATTGATAAACCAGTGAAATAAATGTTTCTACTGAAGTATTAATGACTTAACATTTCATTGTAGATCATTTAAAATTCGAAGTATCAATATCTCTCTAAGACGTCATTCATGTTAACTATCTGCAACGATAATGCGATGTCTGAAGTGTTCATCTGATGTGAATTAATATTAGGAATTTCCCGGGTTTATCCGATAAATTTAAGGCAGGATGATTGTTTAAATCAAGAATTTAATCATTATTTTGTATTAATAATGAGATGCATGAAGATTCCTTTATCAGACATGATTTAAGATGGATTCCTTTAATGATGTTATCGTCTGCTCTTAATTAAAGTATATATAACATTGAAGTAATTAACTTAATTCGAAATTCAAAATTTTGTAACTATTTCATTGTTAATGGTTGGAATAAACTTTATATTCTTTTTTATTTTCTGAACTTTTTTCTATATTTTTTTGATTATTTGTTGAAGCTGCGAAAATAATTAAAATTTGGGAACTGCATTTCACATTTGACGTAGAGGATTGTTAGTAAACCGGAATAAATGGATTCAACACAGGGAAAGGTAAAGTAGAATAAATAGTTATGTAGTTTTGAAAAGTGTATATAGTTATTTTTCTGTCCGGAATAATTTAATTTTGGTTCCACATTTATTTTTAATAAACTTAAGAACAATCAAGCTAAATAACGTATTACATATTATACAGTTACATATTATGGCTATGAGAATTATAAAATTCATATACCTTTGTTCCAAAATCATAAGGAAATAAAATTAATTCAGTTAAATACATAAGAATTTCAAATTCAAATTACAAAGCAACAATCATTATAAAAGCATAAAAATATGAGTGTACTTCTGCTTTGATAATATCTACTAGATAACCTGAAAAGCTAACAATATGCTTCATATTTTACAGAGTAATACAAAAAAAAAAAATTACACACATTCTGTTATAGATTCAACCTCTAGTAGTTCTCATCAGAGTCCACCGGTTTTTACTGCGTATAAAGAAAGAACAGAATCAAAAACAGGGAAAAGTTCTTTCCTTGTTTCCATTTTAATATTTTACTAAAATAACGCTGAAAAGTTGTCTGATATTTCCTTACGTGACTTCTTTTACGTCGCTTCCCCAAATCATGAATAAATTATTCAAATTCTTTTCGTGTGAGATTTTATCTCTTTTCTGTTACACAAGATCTAGAGTGGCAAGGACTTTTGATTTTTCTTGAGGCAGGCGAGTTTATTTTGAAGTCAATTTGGATTGGCAAGAACGATTCGATACCACGCTACGGATTCGGTAAATAAAAAATACGTATCAAAAAAAAAAAAAAAAAAAAAAAAAAAATGGTTCCGCAGTTCAGTTTGACGAAAGTATTTTAAGGACTCTGGATAAAATACGTCGGAAAAACTGTTGAATAAGTTACTTTAAATGAAAAGTCTTTTTGTAAGTTGTAACACAGTATTATAAATTCTCACAGTTTAAAAATATGATTTTTTTTTATTTAGAGTTAGAACTTAATTGTTTTTAAATTTATACGGTATTAAACAAGTTTTGTTGCTTTTTTGGTAATAAATAAATCATATTTTATTTAAAAAAGGATTTAGAATTTTGAAGAATTTTAAATTTTAAATTATTGAGAACACATTTTGTGTGTTAATAATAAATACAATATTTCATCGTACACATAATTATTTCCAGTTAATGAAAAAAATATCCTGCATAAATCATATAATAAATTACCTTTTAACATTGATGACACACATTTTTGCTTCCTATACATTACAACAGAATAGTTACTTGATGAAAAACACGAAAAAAACTTGCACTCTGTATTAAACGATATATCTCTCTTAAAACAAACTTTGTTTGTAACATTTTAATTAGAGGCCTGATAAAAACAGATTTTGTTTATTTCACTATGAGAAGTTGAATTTGACCTAAATTCTGGTTTCCGGTAGATCATTGTTTCGAAAGAATATCAAAAGGTATAAGTATTAAGCAATATTCAAAAATTTTAAATCCTAAGATTTTATCACGTATATGTTTTCAAGAAGGAATTATACTTACGGCATAAGATTTCGTTTTATTTTCTAGATATTGCATCATTGGATAAAAGCATCTGACTATATATATATATATATATAACTATATATATATACATACATACACACTGCTGGCCACACAAAATGCAACACCCTGAAGGAAGCATGCAAACCATGTGAAATTTACATAGTACATACAAATTTACATAGGCGACCGTAGTTCCACTCTCAAGCCCTATTGGCGATTTGAAGTACAGCAATTGTTTTTTCGTGAATTTTTTTTTGCTTGAGCTGTCTACATATGCCTCGAGCGTCTTTTGACCAAGTTTCTGAATTCAACCGAGGAAGAATAGTAGCCTATAGGGATTGCGGATTATCCTTCAGAGAAATCGGTCAACGTGTAGGACGAAACCAAGCAACTGTGATGCGGATCTGTGATCGCTGGATGCAGGAGGGAACGACGGACCGAAGTGGCCGATTGCACAAGCCTCGTTGCACCACTGCCCATGATGACAGGCAGATTGTGCGCAAGGCAGTGATGGATTGCGCAGCCACATCACGAACCATAGCACAACAGATTCAGTCTGATAAGCATCATTCAATGTCTCCTCGTACCATTCGACGCAGTTTGCAGCAGAATGGAATGTCCTCAAGGCGTCCATTGCTTCGTTTACCCTTGAAACCACAGGCGTTTGCGCCGCCAATGGTGCGATGAATTGCTGATATGGACAACGGAATGGAACGACATTGTGTTTACTGACGAATCCCGCTTCAGCGTGCAACATCACGATGGTCGGATTCAAGTTTGGAGACACCGTGGTGAGAGGATGCTGAACTGCATCGCCACACTGGTCCTGTACCCGGTATCATGGTTTGGGGTGATATTGGATTTCACTCCCGCTCCCCTCTAGTACGCATTACTGGTACACTGAACAGCCAGGGCTACATCTCTGAGGTGGTGGAGCCTGCGGTCCTCCCATACCTTCAGCGCTTGCCATCAGCCATATTCCAACAGGATAACCACACGGGGCACGCAATGTTCAAGAGTTCTTCGTTACCCATCAGATTGAATTGCTTCCTTGTCCTTCTTGTTCTCCCGATCTATCGCTAATCGAAAACGTGTGGTTCATGCTTGCACAATGGCTGGCCTGGGATACACCACTCCCTGCTACACCAGATCATCTTTGGCAATATGTAGAAGCCACATAGACTGCTGTAGCCCAAGGATACATCCAAAGCCTCTTTGATTTTATGCCGAGGCGCGTGGCAGCGGTTATAGTCAACAATGGCGGCTACACTAACTACTGATTTTGTCATCATCTACAATTCACAATAGGGTGTAATTTTAACGTTTAATCTTTGTACAACATGTTATCTGCCAAATAAATTTCGCTGTGATATCTCTGGTCCTTCTGGGTGTTGCATTTTGTGTGGCCAGCAGTGTATATATATATATATATATATATATATGCATTTCTGGTGAAAAGCCCTCATGAATATTGAAAATAACACACAAAAAGGAAGGAGATATTATTGCGAAACGTTGCAAAGTAGTTGAAGGATGTCTGATATAAAATTGATTCAAGTTTTGTGCTGATGCGCATGACCTGCACTAGCGCTGCAATCAATCAGGAAATGTGCCCTATATTAACCAGGACATAGCGGAAATTTCTTAAATGTAACAGAATTAAGCAAGTTTGAGAGGGACTCAATCATCGGCATGAGAACCGTAATCTGGTCGAGTCACTGTGTTGTTCATCATGTCGATCGTTTGTGTACCATCAGAAAATGTTGAGGGCAGTGGGCACGAGATGGTACCCACGAGCAGAGAACTGGGTCTGAGAGGACCTGGACTATGACGAGACAAGATAATTAAAGGACAATGTGGCAAGCATTTGTAGACTTCACAATGACTAGTTTCAAAATACAATCAGATGTAGGGTTGCCAGTTGTTCCACAAACCAATTTCAGATTAGTCGCGGAAGTGAATTTGCAACCCAAGTACCTTTTCGTGAACTGCCTTTAACACTGAAATATTATAGTTTCGTTTACAGTGGTGTCAAGCCAGAGCGGTTTGGAATGTGACATGTTCGCAAAACGTGGTGTTTAGTGATAAATCCTGGTTCGCTTTGGGGACAGATGATATGCGCATAGGGATGTGGAGGCGCCCTGGTGAGCAATACAATTCCACTCATACTATCGAGCAACACATTGCCCGTACAGCATGCGTAATTGTCTGGGAACCATAGAATATGATAGCCGGTCCATTCTAATGGTGATATGTAGAACTTTAACAGGCCGCTTTATGTTGATGACGCTCATGCGTGACCTTTCTTGAATGGTCTTTCAGAGGCAATTTCTCAGCAAGCTAATGCACGTTTGCATACATTACGAATAACTCAAGACTTTCTTTGTCCTGTTTAAACTCTTCCATGGCCAGCCTGCTCTCAAGACTTGTTCCCTACAGATAATTTGTGGGACTAGTTGGAACCCCAGGTAACATCATGTCACTCTTATTATTTCCAATATCTTGTAGAGGTGCCTTGTAAGTGGCGAGCGCAAGATGTCACTTACACAACACCTTCAAAGCAGTCAGTGTCCAAACAAGATAGTTGACACTCGTGAGGAAAGGATAGTAAATAAATAATGGTAATTCTTACACAACCACGTTTTATTTTTGTCTCAGGAACTAGGCAATAGTAATGCAGCAGTCAACTTGAGAGTATTGAGAGGGGTATTGTTATGCTAGCAGTCAATTACGTAGATCACTAAGGTAACTCGCAGGATTTAAAAGAATTTAAATAACTATTACTATTAGTTAAAAAGTTGTAATTCTGATCTTGTCTGAAGTTGAAAGGTAAGTGAAATATGGGAAGTAGGTAAGGTTTAGAAAAGTAAGTAAAAATCATGATATTGTTTTTAAAACTTCATTATTTTTGAAAAGTAAAGAAAGTGTGTTTCTACAAATTAAAAGTAGAAAGAAAGTTGATCAGTAAAAGTAAAAATGTAGTTAGTAATAAGTTAAAGTAAAAAAAAAAATTCTAATATTTTGTACATCATTTGGAGGTGGCTATTCAAGATTTATGGATCCATTTGCTCAGGACAATATTCAAAGCCTATTCAACTCAATTGCAGCAGGAGGCGATCCGAATATTGAAGGTTAATGAAGAAGCATTGTATTTATCTAATGATACACACATTGTATTTTTTAATTATGTCTTGAGTTGACTGTCTTAATTTTGGGATCAAGTGAAATCTTTCATCTGTATTATTACGTGTAATAAATTTCATTTCAATCCGAAGCTCCCTTCTTTGTGAGTCTTAATGTGTCTGAGTGTAGATCAAATCTTTTTATTAATTTATTTAATGAATTAAAATTTATCGAAATGTTGAGACAGTGAAAATATTAGCTTCCTGGAACTATTTAAAAGAAAAAAGGAATTTTTTGAAATTCATAGTTACATCTACAGCGAATTATCACAAAATGTGATGTATCGAAGTATGTATTAATAGGAAATTTTATTATAAAATTATGTCATTAATTTCGTTCTGCTTTCATGAACTAATGATTAAGACAGTCAGATGATATTAATGAGAAAAATATATGTTTCTTCATTTATTTATTAAAAGAAAGTTGCTGAATACGAAAGAAATTAAGAAACAACCAAGCAATAAGAGCAATAGAAGACAAGATGGTACAAAGTAGCATGATCATAATAATAAACATCATAATTTAACATGCCTAAGACTGCATAACAAAAATAATAGAGGAATCTGTGCCAAATTTGTTCCATAAAAATACTTCGCAAGGAAATGATTTATATCACCATTTACTGACATAAGATTATTGCTGATAATATTAGCGCTCCCACTGAGCTTAACTCCGTTTAAACGTTCATAGCAAAACATTCATCAAGAGATAATAAAACTTTACCATGTTGCCAAATCTGAGTTTTATTAACAATCAAAGATCCATTTTTACATTTGTTAATATTCATTTTTGTGTTTTTTCTGTACCTATCTGCAATTTTATGAGTCAATGCTGACATAGATGTTATTGTTATTTGTTTTATGTTTTTCTTTCACTAGGAAGTATCTGATTAAAAAAAGGACATCAGAGATACTTAGAGATTTAGTTTTTTTCATTAATTTGATTTTCATCAGTAGTGATGATGAATGCTCTTTTTTCATGTGTGTATAAAAATATTAACATCTCAATAATAATATGTTATCAAACTTGTATTTCATTCAAATTAGAAAAAGTACAAATGCAATTAATTTCTCAAATTTAAATTTTCTCCGTAAAACATAAACATAAGTTTATATATACATTTATGGACTAAATTAAAAGTATTGAGCATAAATAGAAATATATTTCTTCTGTAGGAGATAATGTGAAAAGGCCAAATACAAATGAAGATGCAAAATGGAAATACGAGAAAAAGATTGATGAAAATTGCTGCAAAATGAATTTTTCCTTAGAAAAAATGGAAACTTCAGTAAATTCTATTAATATATAATTCTATTCATATAATGGATAAAGTATCGATGTTTAAGAGATCCTTCATTGAAAAATAATTTCATTAAATTTGTAGACATTTTCTCTTTTAAAATTCAAGGATAGTAGACTTACTTTTCAACATCATGGAATTACAAAGTTCGGAAAAAATTTCCATTCCGATAATGATTAGAATGTATAAATTATTTTCGTTAAGTGCAAAAAATAAACGTAATATCAGGGAAGTATATTAAATTTATTAATAAGCTTTTTAAGGATTGGCTGGTGGATACACCAACCTATATGAAATCAAATTTAGCAGCTTTTATCGGAAGCATGGAAGAAGTGTTTCAAAGATGCAGTTATATATTTCGGTGCTTTCAATTTCTCAAAGTTTCTGAAAATCATTGAGTCCATAATTTTGTAAAGTATAATAAAGAAATAAAGCGTTAAATAAGGTCTTTCTATTAAATTGAATGCTTTAACAATGTTTTTACTTGTATTTTACAATACTTGTATGTTGTCTATAACTTCGCCGAGTATATTGACTGTACATATTTACATCCTTTTTTAGAACATTGGTTTTTAATGCTCACTATATTGCGATAAGTATAGAAAACAGTTTATTAGCGCTTTGACTGTGAAGAACATGTATTTAGAACATGTTTTATATCTCTACAGACGCCCTTTTATAATGAATAGAAAACATTAATTATACTTTTTCTTAATGAGTATGGATAGCCCAACTTTGTAACCTCTTGTATGGAAATTTTATTAAATAACACTTGGCGTATTACTGGTCCTTTTTTAGAATTACATATTTCTTGAATTTGATATGAGAATAGTTCTTAAAATTATGGGCTAATAACTTTTTAACAAAACACATTCTTCAACAAATATTTTCAATAAAACAGAATTTATTAGTAATTTCTAAGAGAAAATTCTATTTTTATTTCTTCTGCTCAGGCTTATATTTTTCTTTTTGTGTTTGTTTTTACTCTTACATAATTTTTCGATTAATTATGTGTTACATTTTAATTGTTTATATATATATATATATATATGCATTTTTCTTTCATTTATCCATATATTGAACCAGTAAATCAATTAGTAAAGGTTGGTACAACAGAAAACTATTTAGTCTGAATTAGCAATTTGATCTATTAGGTATTCAGTTATGTTTTTCTACTTCCTTTTTTGGATGTCTTATAACTTAAACTAATGAAAATTTCTTAATTTGCTTGGTTTTTCGGTGATAGATTTTCCGTATTTGATTGCTCATTTTTCCTCCCTAAGACAATCTTGATTCAGACAGTTTTTTACTCATTATCCAACTGTTTCCTACATGGCTGAGTGAATAATAATATTGATGTCGCAATTAAAGTATCTTATTAAAAATTTTAAAATCTTGGTTGATACTTTTTTACAAATATGGTTAAACTAAAAGACTAGAAGAAGAAAATGCTTATTGTTTTATTAATATAGAAAAATCGTTATCTTTTGCTATGTCTCAGAACAAATAAAATTAAAAAAAAAGATCAGGAACCTAAAATTATACTTCTAACTAACAGTTTTAGAAATATATAGAATAAATGCTTTAGGATTCGGTTGATTTTGTTTATCTCTTAACATTTAGTTCGTAAAGGTTTCGTTTTATTAAAAATAACTACAAATTTTGTGGAGTAATTTATTTGAAAATTATTATTTTTTGAATTAAAAACCTATTTATTTATATCATATTCAATACCCCCCCCAAAGTTTATCAATCAGAGGAATATTAAAATATTGTGAATCATTCGATATCATAGAATAAGAATTAATTAGGTTAATTGCAGAAAATTATTTACCTACTAAGAGATTACAAATTAAATTTTTTTTGAAAGCTTTGAAAGTGTTTAAATATTTAAAAACACTTTTTAAAATTTTATATCAGCATTGAATTGGGTGTTATCATGTCTCCACATTATAATATTTTATTACCTTGCCTTTATGCATATTTGTGTCAAATTTAAAGGAGTTAGTACAGTATCAAGAATAACTGCATTTAAAAATATCATTTTTTAGCTTATTATTCATGTTTAATTCGATTAACAAAATTTTGTTTCATCTTAAGTTTTAATAACTATAAACGATGTTATTTTTATAGTAAAAAAATAGAATGTTTTATGTGAATAAATACTTACGTATTTGTATTTCTTTTTGGAAAATTTCATTGGTTATAAATTGATTTTAAGACTCTATTCTAGAAATATTTCCGAATAAATTTGTAAATGCAGAAAAAGCATAAATATCTTTAAATTTTTCTTTCAGGAAACAACTTGAATCAAAATTAAGAAAATATTTGCAAACCTTTGTAAGTAAACGAAATACTCACAACAAAATATAAAATTTCAACTAAAACATCATATATATTCTTATTTCTAATAAATAATTAGGGCATTAAAACTGGAATCATAAAATCTATTCTAATTTGTACGATATTTCTTTCAGATATTGAATCAGTGTATCTGAATAGGAAAGTTTCTGATAGAAATTAAAACTAGCAAAATGTATCAATAAAAAAGCTTGCATTTAATGAATTTAATATTAAGAAATGATCTATTTTAAATGTTCAACTTTAGTTAAGGCTGGAGATGGGACTCCATATCTAAATATTTGTACAATTTAACAAGAACGTATCATGCAAACACACAAACGAAGACATAAACATTTGTTTAACGATGAACATAACACCACTTAACGTAGCAGAAGGAATATCAACATTTCATCGTGCTGTGCCAAGGAAACATTAATTGGACTCAGCGAGAAGGGGTCGCTGTAAACATACATCAGTTTTAATAGCTTAGAAGACTTATTTGGCCATATTTACCTCTAAAAGATTTCATCCAATATCACCGGCTTAGAATAAATGTGAACAAAACCTTTTTGGAAAAGAAAATATTCTGCTTGTATATTTAAATTACAAATATTTGAATGAATCTGTAAATACATAGGTTAGTAAAAATTAGTAATTAAAGTTTCTCAAAACAAATACGTGGATAGCAAACCTGAATGATAACATTTCCATCGCTGTAAATTTTAAGTATATCTTGGTTACCAGGTCACACAGCGCAAACTGGCAGAATGATTTGCTCATTTCTCATAGATAACCGTCAGCATTAAGAAACTTCGAATTTCATAAAACAGAATGGAAAAACCTGGAACGATTCTTATGATGAGTGCGAAATTTTGCTCAAATGACAGTTAACAACAGGTTTGATTTACTTGTTGCATTTGCAATTGCACCGAAAATAGTTCATGCTATTATTCAGCAATGACAAAGCATGAAAAATTTTCAGAAGCTCATTAACTTAATCATATATTCAGAAAATTACCATTAACATTTCATTTGAAATAATATAATTTTAAAAGTATATAGCAAAACAAACGGATTTAAAATTTTCTGCTTTCAAGTATGGGGATATGATTTTACTACACGTCATTTCTAGATCGTTAGGGTTTTCCAAAAAATTCTATAACCGAGTGTATTATTATTCTATGGTAATTTTTTCGATAGTTGCTGCATGTTTTAGTCCATTAGGTAAAAAGTTGTTGCAGAAGCACCTTACAAGTGATTGCAGATGTTATTGAAATTCAATTACATTTGTAACCAATTTTTGAATTATTACAAAATATCTACAGGTATAACTGATCATAGACACATTTTATGAAATTCCAAATCCAGTTTTCTAAAAAGTACTTGTAGTAATCGACTCAGTTACTTTTAAGTGTAATTACTGACACACTTTGAATATTGTGTGTGATCTGTTTTTAATACATAAAGTAATTAAGACGTTAAAATGATTCAAAATTTTCTGTTTTTAAAATTTTACAGTTAAAAATTAGAGTGCACATTGCTGAATATTTTGATACATTATTTCTGAAAATTCTATGAGAAAAATGTTCTAAAATTGAATTTTTGAATTGTAAATACGAGTGTATGTTTTCCACTATAGAGAAAATCTATATGTAATTGGGTTTTTTGTTTTATTCCAAATATTTTTTTAACATTCTGATGCACATTTCTGAAAAAAATCTATCCAAAATGTTTATACTTTTCATATTATGAAATAAAAGTATTTCGTGTATAGTGAATATAACTATTTTTGATTGAACACTCCCAAATTTGAGTTATACCCCCAAAAAAGTTTTACGATACTCCAAAACTTTTTTATAACAATATTTGTATACAAATTATGAAAATTTTTTAAATTCTAATTATGTTTATAAGCAATCTAATTTCTCAAGGTCATAAATCTAATGGATTTTGTGTAAAAGGTTCCTAAAGGACGTACGTGATACCTAAATGTAAATAAAACCGTCGAATATTCATTGTCCGTACATATTTTTTTATGGATGAAAATGTGATTATCTTTTTCATGAAAAGAAACTTAAATAAACATACATTTCAATGTTAAAACATGGCATCCCTTGCTTTTAATTAAAATAAAACAACTGTGGGCTATTTAAACTTTGCATAAAGTAAGTTCCTTTTTCCTTGTAGAAGGCATATCAGTTGTCTATAGGGAAAAATTGTTATTTTTCAAAAAAAATCTAATTTTTTCTAACAATTTTTAGTTTGATGTCTAAACTTTCTGCAAACTTCTTTGACTACACCTCTTCCGAAAAACTTAGATTAAATCATTCCCCCCTTCCCCCGATCATGTAATCAAAGTGCATGATTTTTTCCTATTAAATGGTTTGAAAGCGTTTACAGGACACGGGAAGATATACAGCTGCAAAAAGAAACCATTGCTTTCTTCTTCAAGAATGAAGTAAAAAAAAAATTCTACTTACCGGTAAAATAATTCAGTTCAGGTATTAAGAATGTTGTTGTTGATCAAAGACTGATGGGTGATAAGATAGAATTTTGACAGAAGGATAGTTACTTATAATCACAATAAAAAATGAAAATATAGTCTCCAATAGTCTTTATCGATTTAACTGTCAAACTCCAAAAAAGAATGCATTTCAACTGTTTTTTTAGGGGGGGGGCTAGTACAAAAATTCTGAACAAACCCAAAAAATAGTCGATTTCAAAATTCGAGTTGGTCAAAAACCTTTTAAAAAATCTATTCGAGCAAAGATTAACCCATGATCTATAAATGGTGATATTTGTGATGGAAATTGAGTGATTTTCCAGAAGAATTCTTTTCCAAACTATTCAGCAAAATTAATTTACAGAAGAATAAATAATGCTATTGAAATCGAATCTGGAAATCACCGAAATTTACTTGTTCGAAAAAAAAGGGATATTATTCAAAATTGAGTCACAAGGTGACATTCTACACTCCAGATTTCTTAATTATTAGAATAATGTACATGAATGAAAATACCAAGAAAAATTGCAAAATCTCTTTGATTCTGTTACAAACTTAGTTCAAGAAATAAGTCTATATTTTTTAATGAAATTCTTCAAAACAAAATTTTGTTACCCATTTTTAAGGCCATTGAAACTATTGGTTTAAACATGTGATATTTTTTTTTTATATAAGTCAGCATTTATTTGTCCCATATTGTGTAAACATATACATAGATCGTTTGGAGTGTGTTTTTTTTGCGTTAATCATTTCTGTATAAATATTTTTCAAGAAGTAAATAATACATTTTTGTTTCAATTCATTTTTTAAACATAACTTTATTTGGTACATTAAATGAACACCACAAAAAATGCCGTTTCGTCATTATGTAAATAAGTTTAAATATATATCACTGTAGATTTTTCCATAGAAAAGAACATTTTCATATTGGACATAATTATTAAAATACAGCAAAATCTAAATAAATTAAGAAAATTAAATTAAGTGTAAAAAATTAAAGGGGACAAAGCTGTTGTTACATAAATTAAAAACATAGAGTTATTACTAAGAATTAATAAAGACGGCTAAAACCTCTTTAACGAAAAGGGAAATAAACAAGAAAGAATAATAAGAAGTATTTTGGTTTATTTACCATAAGCATAATTTTATACATATTTTTTAAATAAGGGAAATTTTGGGACATTTTTTATACATTTAAAATGTCTTCCTTCATGTTAAATTCATCGGATTTAAAAGACACGAATAAAAAGATTTAAAAACTTTATAATTGAAATCGATAGTTTCCTTACAATTTTTATATGTACCCTTAATAAGCTTCTTAAACAGCTTACTCCTACGCTTAACAATAAACAAAATAAATACAACTGCGCAATTCCCCTTTACATGATAAAGCTTACAACATAATTGAATCTAAATGGACGTTAAGAAATCAATTGGGTGCTGTTTCCGCTCATTTGATAACTGAGTAAACACATAGATATCAAATGCAAATACCTGAAGAGCATTTTGTTCCTACTCTCAAAAAAAAAAGAGTAACTTTTAATTAATTGCTGCTAAATAATCCGTATCATCATCGTGGCTGCTATTCAGGTCAAAGAGAATAATTCTCTCGTCTGTATTTCATTTCTTTTCGGGAAACATCGTGTAAGTAATTAAAATGCTAAAATAAAAATTCCCACCGCAAGTAAACCAACTACGAAGAGATACAAGTTTCCTAATGGCATTTTTCCGAATGCTAATCGGAATAGAGCAATTAACTTAAATAAATTTGTTTTTTGTGAACCCTTCATTATGCGCCATTTCTTTTATCGTATCCATTAAAACAAGACCATAATGTTAAGTACGACATTACTGTAAGTACCTCCGCTTTTCTTAAGTTATTTCTATGCACAGGTATTTCTAACTTTCGAGAGGTATACATTCCAAATGGGAAATCAACCGAGCAATAATTGTTCTGAAAATATTGAAATTTCGTTTCAATATTTTTATTTTATATCTATTTTTAGATTTAGTTTTTAAAATACATAACTGATTCAGCGGAAATGCAATTTACCTTTGAACTAATGCATTAGAAATAAATAGGGTAAACCATTTAAAAGTAAAATAATTTTTTTTTTTTGCAAAATAAAAGAATTTTAATACAATTTGAGTCTTTCCAAGTTGCTTTCAACATCTATAATCAAATCTTTGAAAATCTCCGAATAATTTAATTCTTTTGAAGCATCCACTTAAGAATTTCAGTTTTTTATCAATTTACAGATATTTTTGGTATTTTCCAATGCTTGTAAGGAAACAATGGTAAGTCTTTTATTTTTTAAAACGATCTCTTTCGTACTTTAAACTTGATTTTTATAAATGAATTGTTTGTTTTACTTTTGTAGTTTACTCTACTTGATAAGTGCACTTTCTTCATTTTTTACGATTTCATCAGAAAAAAAGTAAACAAAGAGGAAAGAAAAGGAACAAAATTCGTTATTTTTACAATCTGAGAAATTGAGCTTCCTTTCATTATTTTCGAAATAAACCAAAACATGAATCCTACATATGAAAAATACTAACATTAGAGAAATATTTGATGCTTACGAAAGGTAAAAAATGATTTGATAAATTATCCTTGAAATAAAAACTTGCGTTGAACAGCGTTTCATTGCACTTTTTAATGGTTAACTTATAAATCACCATATAACAAATTAAAATTATCCACGAAAGCACATCAATCATGATATTACGACGTTATTATTAGCAACGTCCAATATTTCAATGTTTATTTGTTGAAATTTTGTTTGTTGTAGCTTAATGGTAGAGGGAGATTTGTAAGAGCTAGAATATGACGAAAATGGGTTGCATGTTGTTTACACATATACTCGAGAGAGAAAGGACATGATACTTTAATGTTACCTCCATAGAGTAAATAACCCTGCGCAATATGTTAATGCAATAAAGAAGTAAAACTATATTGAAAACTTAATGAGAGTGAGATAATATTTGTGGAGTGCCATCATTTTAGACTTATATGATTGAGAGAATAAAAACGAACATAAGTCAGAATTTTATAATTCTGAATCCTAAATTTTAGTATTTTTAAAGTGCATACAGTGAGCATTTTTAAAGTGTTAATGATAATCTACAAATAAATTCGTTGTCAAAAGACGCCTTTAGTTATTTTGTTCTAATTTTCCTCATAGATAGAAAAAGAATTGTATAATTGCCAACATTATTGTACATTACCTAATGTAATGTTGCATGTTGTAATAAATTATTCTTGTTGCAATGTTCAAAATTGTTAGTTAGAAAAATTTACTTTTTGTGTAGGATTTTACAGTAGTTAGTTTTAATTTTTGTAAGATAGTCAATTATAGTAGGGCATTCTACACGATATTTAGAAAATAAAGTTATAATTCTAGAGGAGGTATGCCATAAACTTACTTTTACAATTCTTTACGATAGCTCTCGTGTTTCTTTTTAGTTCATCGCTTATAAACTACTAATCAGTTGGCCGAATAATATAAAGATCCGTAATGGTAAAAATACTATGAAATCAATAACAGTTTTTAACTAATTAATTGATGATGCAATTTAGTTCCTTTAACGAATGTACAATTTTTTCCTCACTGTGATGAAAATTTGGAACATTCTTTTTTTTTCTTGATGAATACATTAAACTAGTATTCTTTCAAAGTATATGCGATGCATTTTTTAACATTTAAAAAATCATCTTTTGCTCTTATGTTAGTTGTTCTTAATGTTTTGTAATGTGTGCAAGTAGAAAAGTTGCATTCAGTACACATATATCTACGAGTAATAGTAAAGTTCATGCCAATTTTTTTGCGCATGAGCAATTGGCCTATGCGATAGTAGTTGTGATTATATTTTTTTCGTACATGTCCGGTACTAGATGACTGAAAAAAATGTCATTCTGATCCATGTTTCCCAGTAAAGTAGTTTTGAATGATTCTCTATTGAACTCTTCCTTTTTTTCTCTCGCCAAGGTGAGAATTCAGCTTTTTTATTATTTATATATTTATTTTCTCTTTCATCAAAATACATTACAGAGAAGAAAAATGTATCCTTTTTCTTCTTCGGTTCATTTCTTTTACATATATAGTTTTGTATTTTGACTCTAATACAATTTTTTTTTTGTCATGCATCGATATTTTTCTCTCGAAGCAAAAGACATCCCGTCTGGCACTGTGCCTAATACTTGCGCTGTTAGACATCGAATAGAAGAATTTTTATTTGAAGATTCCAATACAACTCATCCATACTCTTGCAGTGTCACGCAAACCAGCATTTTGGTATCGGTTCTTTTTGCTCTTTAACCCAATGCTATTTCTAATGTTTAAATAAAGATCCCCCAAAAGGTTACGAAAAGTACGAATACTTATTTCGATTTGCATTGTATATAAATTTTTCATTTGAGTGTAGCATTTTATTCGGATATTTAAAGTAAAACCTTTAATGTTCTTTGGAACATTTTAAGAAACTCAGCAGTAAAATTCAGGTTATATATTTATTTTATATAGGTTTAAGAAAATTGTGAATGATTCTTCGTCCCACCTTCTTGTTTTTTTAAAATCACAGGAATCGAATTTTAGTAGATTTCAAGTGATTCAAATAATTAAATTTTTTAACAAAGCAAAATCTTACTTTATTTTTAATTGGATATAAAATGTTAAAGCATTAATTTAATTTTATTATTGTAATTAATCCTATTATTTTGTAATTTTAATCCTATTATTTTACAATTATTTTGTAAATTTTATCATATTATTATTGTAATTTATTGGCTGACAGTTATTATTGTCCTTTATTTACAGATAGCTTCAATATAAATTTTATATTAGGTGACACGAATTATTATTCGGAAAAGAATATATCTGTTTTATCCCTGTGTTGATTAAATTAAATAAAAAAATTATCAACTGAGAATAAATAAAAGAGCTTTAAATCTTAGGGCTTTAAAGTGAAGATTTTATGCAGTATTTAAGCCTAAATAAATTTCCCAATTGCTTCTCTTTTGTCCCATTAATAACGTTATTCTTAGTATACTGTATTAAATAATAAATAATTCAATTATACAAATACACAAATAAATAACTTTGCTAATTGCTTCTTTTCAGTCCCATTAACAACATTATTCATCAAATAATAAGTAATTAGACTATACAAAAGTAGAAGCACACAATTTTTTTTTTATAAATCTATATATAAATTAAGAAAAGATACAATGGTGAATAAATAGTCTAAGATCTAAATTATTGCTCTGATTGTGTGTAGTAAATGTAAACTGCTCACAAAATAGAGGCTAATCGCTTATTTTTTTTTTTTCAAATTTTCGTTGGAAAATAAATAGTATTTTACGCAAAATCTAACTTGATTCTGAAAATTTTATTAAATATTTTCTTAATCACGTTAATCTTATTTCTAAATTAAATATTTTACAATATATTTAAATCTTCCAACGGAAATGAAGTAAGCGAATAATCAATAACAAAGAAATCAGGCAAGAATATTTGTTTTCTTTTCTTCCAACAAATGTTTTATACTTTTCTTTTTAAGTGATCTTTCACAAACACACTCATATTGACACAATTTCTTAAGGGATTTTTTAAATTTCATTAAGAATTTGATTTCTATTTCACAATTATCTCAGTTGTCTACTTTTCTTTTGCATTTCACTATTTCTTGAAATAAAGGCTAAACGAGAAATAATAATGTCAAAGACATAATAAAAATAAAAAATTATTTCACGAAGGTTTTGTAATAATGAAGTACTTGGGGTACATATAAAACTTTCAAAACAATTATATAGTTACCTTTTTAATATTAGTTGCTAATTCGTAATAGTTTAATATAATAGAAATCAATATTTCAAAACAATCTGATATATGATATTGTTAAATGAATTTTAACTGAGTGAAATGAAAAATAATATAAGCTGATGAGAAAATAAATATTTTAATCATGTTGTACAAATTGTTATAGTAAAACATAAGTAGCAAATTCATATTATAAATACTTGTGCAAAGGTAATATGAATTGTATCACATTATCAATTTTAATCTGGCTTGCTATATTATGCTATGGGTAATTGATTACCATAGTTATGATCATGGAATTCAATTAACAGTATAAAATGTTTGTAATACGAAATTAATAATTCGCTTAGCAATAACAGATACTAATAACATTTTTGATGTTATAAATATTCCTTATATTTTAAATCAAATAGAGTAATTTACATAAAAATGAATGAGTATTTTATATTAAAATGCTGCATAAATATTTCCACATATTTTTCTTTTGAATTGGGTGGAAAATATTAT
Organism: Nephila pilipes; assembly: GCA_019974015.1. Lineage (NCBI taxonomy): Eukaryota > Metazoa > Arthropoda > Arachnida > Araneae > Nephilidae > Nephila > Nephila pilipes. The sequence goes on from BMAW01037517.1 coordinate 933,233, forward strand.
TTCATAAGAATAAGCCTTTTCTAGTTGCTAGAAAATTATTTTTAACATTTTTCACAATCGAATAAACCTTGATTCAGGTATGTAAATGTCCTTAAATTTTTTTAAACACATCTTTAGTTTTAAATATCTGAATTATATATATATAAAGTTAAATGCATCAAAAACCATATTCATAATTCAATAATGCGCTTATTTAAATATTATAGAATTTAATTGTCAGCGTAATTTCAGTAATTTATACTTGTATAATTTAATGATCGTGTTTATAAAATAATTAATTTATAATAAAAAAATATAAATCTTACTTGCATATAAAAATCTCTTAGAAACATAGATAAAAGGGAAATGAAAACTAGAATCACTTAATTTAAATTAAGGTCACACAAAAATATTTTGTAATATTCAGTGAAAGAAAATTAAATTCTAAAACGACATGAATTAAAACATGTTTCCAATCACCGAACACAAAATAAATATTTTTGCGTATCTATTATCTAAACTATGGCTATATTACCCATAAATTTCACAAGCCTGTAGGAAATAAAGAAAAGGTACATTTTGTTTCTGAGAAATGATAATTTACTAAACACGATTGTAAGATCTAAAAAAGAGTTAGAAACGGCTGCGGAAGCCTAGTGACCTTATGCTTAGGACTCAGCATTTGACCAAGGTTTAAAATTACGAGCTCCGTTTCCAATAGCCTTCGGGTAGCTTTTAAACGCGTAAATAAACATTCAGTTACATTATTATGATAAAATATTGAAAACATTTTTAGAATGAAATTAATACAGATAACACAGGTTAAATTCTTAATTCTTTACGTAATCTTTGCTATTTAATGAAAGCAAACTAAATTTCTGATAAAAACGGAAACTGTTTGTGACTTGTCCAAATAAGAGATTCGTCGCCAGTAGCCTTCGTGTTGCTTCTAAATACCATGTTAAACTCCATTTTAAATCACAATTAACAAAATAGAATGTGGTTGAATATTGTGATGACTTTGATCCCAATGTAGTTTTTCAAAGCGATAAATGAAAATGCTGTTCAATTATTTCCAATTTTTAATCCGTTTATAAAATCTGGACTTGGAGATATGTGTCTATCTTCGCAGCACTTTGTTTCAAAAACATTTTTTTGTGAGATACTTACTGTCTGTCTATTATAAAATTAGCTACAGCCAAGCATTATGTATCAATTCATAAAAGGCCTAATTGGTACTTTCTGACCCACCATTGTGCTATTATGTCCATATATAGTTTCTTTTTATGATGCCTGATTTTGATTCCAATGATTCAGGAAGTTCATGAAGTTGACATTGCATTGACATGAGAGAGAGCTATTCTCTAGGTAGGCAAAGAGTATACTTTCAGTTACAATGGTTTATATAAAATTGTAAATTCACAAGTCATTTTAATGAATTTTTTTCTTATTATTCAAATATTCACCATATTTGCTTAAAATTTAGCAAAAATTTACATTTACGCTAAATTTCATATAGCAAATTCTAAATGTATTTCACTTTTTTTTTTTCAACAACATATTTAATACGCATACGTATGTGTTGTGAAGCAGAAAAAAATACTGTTATTTCTTAAAATTACTGAGTTATACTAAAACTTATAATCACAACAAGATTATACAAAAATGAAGTAAATAAATAAAATAATTTTTTTTAAAAAAAATAGCTCCAAAATAAGTAATTATATACTTAAAAGCTATGTTTGAAGTTTACAACATACCTAGAGATATAGAGAACATAGTAGTAAAATTTTATTTGAAATTATGGATTATTCGTAATCAATTTTTAAGCAATGAGATTTTTCGTAATAAAAAAATTAAAATTACAGTTTTCCAGAAAATACAGATAAAAATTTTAATATATCTTAAGAAATTATATACATTCATGTATGCATTAACTAACTACGCTAGAAAAAAATGCAACACATTTTTGAAATCGCAAATACATGGTCTTTAATAAAAAGTCATAAAGAAACTTTCGAAAATTTTCATGAAAATGGTGATACTTGGGTAGGCATATACCTTTAAGAAACAATTATTTATTTGTAACAATTTTACCATAATTTCTTATTTTAATTTACATTGCTATTGAATTTAAGTATATTTCTTCACTTATTGATTACAAATATTTGAAAGGAACTCAGTAATCTAAATTATTGTACAGTACAGAAGATTTTCGATAAAAGAGCCATAAGGTAAAATGCTTAAGCATTATTTTCTCCAAAATTAGAATTTTTCTCATAAACTTCTTTTTCTTCTTTTTACTAAATCTGAAAAAAAACTTATTTTTTTTTAAAAAAAATAACTATTTTGTACACCGCAAACTTTTATAAAGAATGTAGAGACATATCAAGAAGCAAAGAAAAAAATCCGTATAGCTAATTCTTGTCTGCAATTTTTCAGACGTTTGAATAGTCGAACAACAATCTACGATAGCAAGTAGAAAACTTAAAAAAAAGTATTTCTAATATACTACGAGAAAGAATAAATATTACGACACCTCACGCGATTTTTAAGAGCTTTTTAATAAATCATTCTAATCGTATTTTTGTTGTAAAAATAGCGCTTACTAAATCTTTAAAGGAAAAATAACTTTTTTATTCCACCGAAAAGCAATAACTTTTCTTAAAAATTTGTTGTGGAGTGGAATGAAAATAAAATACAAAATTAAACAAATGCAACATTTAATTGCTTATAATTTTGATTTTCACCTTTTTAATTTTTTTTATTTTCACACCTCCTAGCTATTAAATTGAAGTATGTTCCATTAAACCCAGATAACTGCTTTTGATGAAGTAATCTAAATGTTAGTGAAAGGAAAAAATTTCGAAACATGTCTGATAGTAAAAAAAAATAATTTAAGTACTTAATTGACAGGTTTGATTTGAAATTTAATTAATCTTTCTAAAAATATAATGTATTTTGAAGATTTCAAAATAGAAGGAAAAAATAATGAAAAAAGGATCAAGAAAATAATGTCAAGATAAAAGCAAGGGTTTGGGAGCACTTTCTTTGGTGATTTTTGTGTGTATCAAGAAGAAAGCTAACGTAAAAAACAGTGCTTATGTATAACATTCCTAATACCTGCATAGATTGCCTTTATTTTTTGTCATCTTTCAATTCCTATTTATTTTTAAATTAAGAGAACATATCTATATATATAATTTAGTTTGGAATTATTTTTCCTGCATGACAAAAAATTGAAGGGAAATTTTATTTCAAACGTAAAATTTCTTTATATTTTGTTAAGCATAATGTGATCAGAAAATTAGGTTTTTCTTACTTTTGGCTATATTGTGTTTGATTTATTTTCTCCTAACAGCTTACGTTTATTTTTCAGCTTAGGTTATGCAAATGTACTTTTTCGAATTCTATATATAACAACGCTCTATTGGATGCATTTGAGAAAGTAGATCGGTGCTGGAATAACCATATTTTTTAAAGAGGGTTAGCCGACAATCACTATTGTTATTTAATGCTCATTTAATTTGGAGTATTTTTATTCAGATTTCTGGTGAAATTTTTCTTAACGAGAATGTCATTTACAACACTCTACTCTCCACCTTTCCTGTTATTATGTTTACTTACTTTTTTACTTATAAAGTTCTGAATATTCTGAAGTTATTTATTTCAATAAATAGATATTTCACTTCTTTCTGACTCCGCTACGAACACTGTAAATATAATAGTTATATAAGACTAGAACTCCTAAAAATTACAATGATTCTGGGTATGTTTAATATTATTTCCACAAGAATATAACTTGTGTTATAAAATATTTGATAAACATCATTATTTCCTTTTCATTTAAATGCTTTCACTAATATAACTAATTAATTTTGTTTGGGGCCCATATTTATTTCTCTTTTAATATAAAAACATTCATATTAAATATATGTGTATTCCAATAAATCACAATCATAAAATTAAATGAAAAACAAAATTAGAAACATAATGAAAAAGTTTCGAAAATTACATTTGCCTTTTCCTTAATCCATACAGAACACATTAAGCAATTCCAGAATAAAGAATCTTTTAGTAATCATGAACTTTTTCGGTCATATTTATCGTTACAGTTGTCTTCGCCTAAAGTTATAAAATTGGACTCGAGCTCTATTGTGCTTTCCTTAAAAAAACTGTAAGCATAAACGTATACAGTTTTACATGTAAATTTTACGAAATTATAATGAAATCAGAAATTGTTTGAAAACTTTTTTGCAGTTTGAAATTTATTCCTCAAAAAAAAGTTTCAAGAAGCAACCTTAGTAGAAAACTAAAAACAAAATAATCGTAAGCCTCCAGCCGTAAAAATCTATCTTGGTACATTACTCATATAGTCATTAATTACTTTGAAAACCTTTACAATCAGAGTTATTAGATCATAAGTTTTTACATGTAGTTTAGTCCTGTAGGTTAATGATAAATACGCATTTATTACGATTTCCCATTTAAAACAGTCATAACGAGATATAAATTTAATGATTAAAAATGTTATTACAAGCAACAAAGTGAAAATACTACTTTTACCACATTTGAGCAGTTAACAATTTGACATATAATATGTGCACGTAATTAAAATGTTTTCATCAGAAAAACATATTTGGGACGAGAAATTTAAATTCCATTACACGGAAATGAGTATGCTCTACAAGAGGACTTCATTTTCAACACATTTTTTCATTTCTGAAAAAAGTAAAGAAAAACAATAAATTTGTTGCATGAAAATGATTATTAATAGAAAATATTTTTAATGTTTTGTGATAAAAATAATTGTCATGAAAAAAATTTCTTTTAAGAAAGTACGAGGGTCATTGAATACGTTCCTTAGAAAATCCAATAGAAGACGGTTGAAGCATCAAAACTGGTTTGTTTTTTTTGCAAGCATCAGGACTTACTAGATAGCTGTCTACGTCTCATATATTTCCATCATATAGTTCATTCTTTTGCCGATTGAAGCAAAAAACTTGCGTTGACTTAGAAAAACGAAAGAATTTGAATTAAAAGCAGTGATTAAACATTTATATTTGAAAGGCTTTGCACGGAAGGAGATCAAAGCTGAGCTGGATGAAGTTCATGGCACATCTGTTCCTATGTTTGCAACTGTTTAAAATTGGATAAATGAGTTTAAAAGTGGCCGTCCATCCACAAAAGATAAACGTTGTTCACGACATCCAGGGGAAGGGACTACCGATTGGCAAAATTCTCGATATGGTTTAAGTGATCGACAAATGAAAGGACATGAAACAGTTGAAGCTACTGGCATAACGTGGTACAGTGTTTTCAATTTTGGTACGAAAATTAGGGTGAAAAATATCCGCTAGATGGGTGTCGCGTTTGCTGGAACTTTGCACCGCGTTTCATAAACTCAATCGTGCGGTGGACCTGCCATTTGTGCGCTCTTTCGTCACAATCCTAAAGTTTCTGTGTTGATATAATGAACAAAGCAAACACTCAGTGACAGAGGAGCAGTCAAAACAGTGATTGTAAGACAGAAGGGGCTCCAATGAAAGTAAGACGGTGAGATCGGGTGAAGGTGATAGCAAGGGTTTTAGGATACATGAGGATATTGAAAAACAGAATTACTGGATATCTTTCAAACATATTATACCAGTTGCGAAGGAATAAAAATACGATTTGAAAAGAAAATATACTTATCTCGTGCAAGTCAATGCAGGTCTAAAATCTTTCCAGCAGTACATTCACAAATTAATTAAAGTCCCTAACCCGTAGTAATTTGGACTTGATTTAAAAATTCCAAAACTTAAAAATTGATCGGTGGAAATGGTTCTTAGGAGAACTAAGAGCCTATAGCGTCCAAACAAACCTATTTTGAGACCTTTTGAAATTTTCATTTATACAGCTTTACTTAACTTCAACTATTACATTTCTACCCATAGGTTATTTTAATTTAACTGACTGCAATATTTTTAATCTACAAATCATTATCTGAGAAAGAAGATTACTGCAGAAATACATGCTAATTTTGTCACTAGCTGGCAGACATTTTTCTAGAAATACACTAATTATAATGAAATCTGTCTCAATGAACTGTGTTTTGCTATGAAGAATCCATTATATTTGTATGCTCTTGTTTTGTGACAAAATAAATTATCAGTAAGAAATTTAACATTTTATGTTCTTTAAAGTAATTTGATTTTCAATGGAAAAGTTTGAAAGAAATTTGATTTTAATTATATGTTGCAGATCTTCAAGCATTGTCTTTGATTACCATTTTGACTTGGTCAAAAGCATACTAACCAAAATGAAATTGACTGATATAGATATGTTGGACAAATAAGTGGATTATGAGGATGATCTTGAATATTCGATGATGATGTTGATTTCTTATGATTATGTGTCATCTAATGAAGATTCAGATGGACTGTGATAGTGTTTCTCAATATGTTCAGAATATAAAGAAATGATGATGTAATAAATTAGATGAAATATTTCAGCCATGAGAACTTTTTCTAGAATTTAGACAAGAATAATAAAACATTGTCAAAGAATGTCTTTATGGAAAAACAAAACATTTCATTGAAATAAGAAGTAAAATTCTACGGAGATGACACGCTCCATAGCAAATTATGGCGGACACCTTAAAATTTTAAATATTTCATGGACGAGACGAGATACAAGTACATTTATGAGAAAGAGAATAATGCTATTCAAAATAATCCAGTAAGACTTTAGACTATATCAGAGAATGAAATAAACAATATTTGGTATTTATTTATGCATCTCTAGTTCTCACAAACTAAGCAAATTTTGTCAAGAAGAGCTTAGATTTGATCAAATTAAAAACAATGACCCTTAAAATTTGAAACTATTCAGTATTCCATTTTAATGACAAATGATAAACATCACAGAATCACATCTAACAAGATCGGATATATAAAGGTAGATCGCCTCATGATGAGCTAAATAAAACTTACTAAAGTTGCTTTAGAAGGCATCTATCAATCATGAGCAAATACTAAACTAAGTAAGACATTATATGAAGTCAACTCCGAAGCTATAAACTGGGAATTTATTTTTTGGAGTATCGGCAGGTTTTGCCTATACATTGAGTTATATTCAGACCTCAAGAAAATAATGAAAAGTATAGGCAGGAAGTGAATCAGATTTAGGTGTAGTACAAATGTCGTAATATAATTACTAAGAATTATAAGTCGTAATAAAATTATACATTGCTCTACTTTGATAATATTATACTTTTATTCCGCTTTTAGAATACTTATAAGAAGGGATATATCTTTAGGAACCATAAATAGAACAGATTCTAATTCCAAAATTCTACTGAAACAGATTTACATAAATGAACGAGGATTCATTCAAATGGAATTTGTTGGAAATTATAATGAGTAAAATCTGTGACAGCATGGAAGATAATAAACGCTAATAATGGCCTCAACATTTGCCATGTTGAAACCATGAAAAGTAAGAGATACTGACAAGAAAAATCGTGTAGTGACCATCATCTCGGATGATTTAGAGGCTCGATATAAGAGCAAAGATATAATAGCTCGATGCAAAATATTAATGAAAGCAAGAAATGGTATATGAAATTTTTCATTTAGGATATGAACTATATTTTAAAATGCATGAATATGGCAGACAGTGAAACTGATAAGAATTCTGAATAATCCAATAATTTCAAAATTCAAATCTGAAATTACATCACTATGCAAAAGTGGGTACAATCAAAATGCTAAAGAGGAAGACATTAAAGCTAATAGGCATCTGTTTCAGACTAAAGATTCAAGACACCTGCATCCGTTCGTCAGGAGTATGAGATAACATCATATTGGTCAGAAAGAATACGGGTGCTAGTTCCAAAACCAAAGGGCTACACTCATAGAGTGCGAGAAAGAATGAATAAGACTTTGTTACAACAAAGCCAACGTTTATAAAATTATCATGGTATGTAAGACAAAGCAATTATAACAATGAATACATAAAATCTCATATAAGAAAAAGTTTTATTTATAGCACTGCAAATGTGCATTACCAACAACAAAATGACTGCAATTCAATTTAAAGCTATTAATTTTTATCAAATATTATTTCTCATTACTCTTGAGGAACTAGCTGAGTATAATTTTTCAAGGAAGGTAAAAATCGTAAGTTGAACAGGGGTCATTCGAAAACACTTGTAAGCTCTATAGCGCAAAGAGATTATGTTGAAAAATAATAAAAATTCTTCATAAAATAACTTATTTTTCTAATGACTTCATGAACGGTCATCGATTTTCATTGAATATGTATTCAAAAATCTCTAATGTAACCATTTTGAATAAATATGTATCTTGTTTAGTGCTAAATTGTCTTTTGTTGTAATATTAATATAAATAATAAATGCAACAAAATTAAGAAATAGTACTTGTCTCTTGTGTTGAAGTGAAAGACTTGTATAAATTATATTTTATGTCTTATAACAATGAATTCATGTATAGTACTAAAATTATTTCCCTATTTATTTGCATATAATTTAATGCGTATTTCTAAGACAACTAATTTAACGTTTAAAATATGCAATAACATTTTTTGCAAAATTTAATTTTATTTTCGCCTTCGGTTATAAGACTATATAATTTAATTTAGGTAAAATTAATCGTTCAATATCAAAAGAAAGTTCTGTGTTGTAAGAAACTTTGCATATTCACTTACACACAAATGGAATGGAAAACTATCAAATAATGTTAAAATATTATACTATTTATTAGTATTACCAGATAAGTAATTTTGCGTTAAAAGTTAAATAAGACTTTATATATTACTATACATATTAGTATATACATATATTTATACTATATGGAGAAGTATATATTATATATATTATACTACTACATTTATATCAGTAATATACATTTATATATATACATATATTATACTATATTACTATACATGAGTATATATAATAGCATTATGAAATCTTTCCTCCATATATGCTGCATAATGAAGTCCTATTCGAACCGTTTAATAATAGTCCTTGTTAAATTTATTAAAAGTCGCCTTTTAGTCCCTATTATTCTACAAATTGCTCAATCTTTTAAAATAAATTCTATAATAGTGTTGTTTATGATCTGCATGATGGTCATCTACAGGAAGAATTTTTCAATTGAGAACTGGTCTTCAGATTTACAGTATAATTTTAATTATTATATCTACTTTTCTGAAAATCTTGATTCTAATAAAATATTCTAACAGTTGTTCAATTCTTGTAATCAGTCCAGCCAATCATGTGCTTATCGTCGGGAAAAGGAAATAAAAGAATCATGAGCTCTGTTGTCTCAGAGAATTTTTGTATTTAATTTTACTCATCTCCAATTACCCGCTATCTATATCCTGATCACTGGTCCAAATAATTTGACTTAACTCGTTCGTTATCCCATTAAACTGTAATAAATGTAAAAAAATGGAGGTCATTACAAAGTCAAGACATTTTCGAAGAGTTATCATGGTAAATAAGTAATCATATTGTTTCTACATTAGAAAAATGTATTGTAGTATAAGGCGATGAAAGTATTTTTCCAACATTTCTCTGCATAAAAATAGTACAGCCGTATTCTTCTTAAACATTAATGGAATGAATAAAACCACCATAAAATGGTAAATTGTCACTATGCTATTTATTCTTTAAAAACATTTATCATGCCCAAAGTTTGAAAACATTTATCGCTTAAGTTTCAGCACATTGCTTATATCTCTTCCAATCACGCCATCGAGTCCAATTCTAAAATATGTGCGTTATAAATTTTGCAATTGGTCGATAATATTCCTTAATCGATTTCAGTTCCTGTCTTATCAGTTATTTCCACTATTTCGTCCTGGAAAAGGATTAACATCTCATAGATTATCTATATTTTCCACATCTTTGCCTAGATAAAATCATTGGGTAGATGTTGCTTCGTTACACGCGTGAGCTGAGCCATTTGCATTCATCCTTATCCCGATATTGAATCAAGAAAACATCATTGTTTATCCAGACAGAATGCACATCAAAACAAACTTTAAATCTTTAAAGTACATTGTGAATGTCTGTAATAGCTCTCTTTTCACGAAAAATTAAACTTTGTCGGTGCTATAAATGTAAAAATTATTGTAATTGCTGATAGATAAAAATTTTGAACTATTTAGAATGAAACTTGTAAAACATTTATTCAAAATATCTATAATACTAAGAAATAATCTTAGCTTCGGCAATAACATATTAAATTTGCACAAAAAGGTGTCGCTTTAATTATATAACTACTAATTCCTTAAAAGTGAAATAACAAGTAATTAATTCTATGTATGAAAACACTTTGTAATTCTGAGTTCACTTTGTAATTCTGAGTTCACTTTGTAATTTTGAACACACAGCTGCGTTCCAAAACACTTTCTACAGATAGTAGAAAGGTGTGCACTTTCTATAAAATATGTTAGAAGTCAATTAATAATGTAAGAAATGTAAAATATTTACATTTTGAATAAATATTACATGTACATTTTTCCCTTTTTAAGTTCCCTTTTGCCTTTTCTTCTGACAGGACTGTATTATATCTTACACTAAGCTACATTGAAGATGCATTGGAAATAATAATTATTTTACATTATACGGATTATCAAATAGCTATTGCACTCCCAATAGCTGGATCTTATGCAAAGAAAAAAAATAGCGTAATTGTCAGTAAAAAGGTCAAATTCTGAAATGATCTGAACAATTTTATTTGTTCAAAAATGTAGTACATTATTTTTTTATAATCAGGTCCCAGATATTAAATGACTTAAGAAATTTCTGGAAATAATATATGAATAATGTCTTAAATACAATTTTAAAGATGATCTAAAATAACTTTACATGTAAATGAATTTAAAAAAATTACTTAATATTTTAAATAAAATTTTCAATATGTCTCTTAACTATAAATTAACAAAAGTTTTGAACGGAACAACAATTTGTTACGAATAGAACAAAGAGTTTTTACAAACCTTTTTGAATTCAAACTGAAAGCACGAGTATAAATATAATAACAGTTGTCTCCGATATTCGTGATTAATCAGATATAGGTTTTGAAATATCTAAAATATTGTTAGGTATACAAATAAGTTTATAAACTGGTATAAAAATGGCCCTCAAAGTTAAAATAAGTATTTGTAAAAAACAGCCATGAAACCATATTTTTCAGTGCAGTAAAAATACACATCTTTAATCTTAAAATCATTTGAAGTTTAGCAATATGTAAAATGCGTGAATTAAAAAATGAAACGTCATCAGAATGAGAGTCCTAGTTGTCACATTAGGTTATCCTTTGACTCTTTCAACAAATCGCATTTCGTGCTATAGTCTGTATTGTTAATGAATGTTTTAAGAAATGAAGGTAATATAATTAATAACGTTTTCCACTAAATTAATTAGGACATCAAATTGTACTGTAATCCATTCAGTCATAATTTTGCAATGAATATAGGAAATATGTACTCGTATTTAACATAAATGAGAAATTTGTGTAGTGTGGTGAATGTGCGTGTATATCATGAAAGTAAGTATAAAAAATTTTTTGGTACTAATGTGACGAATCGCTACTCTTTGGAAGGGAGAGACATATTAACTAAATAACGATCAGCCAAAATATTTATCCAGTTCATTTAAGTCTTATTAAGTCTTTATTAAGTCTTAAGTAATAATTAATGAAAGTATTTAAATATTTAGAGCGGTTAACTTTATTCGTCCCTAACAAATAATACTATAATAATGATAATTATATTTACTCTGCTTTATATCTTCAACCCATTTTGCTACACTTTTTATATAGTAAAATTTCTTTACATACTAAGTCCCGAGTTTTTCTCAAGACGAAATTAATATCAAACACCATTAATAAAGCAGCCCTAGATACAGTTAAGGACGTCGTGAGAACTCTATTGGTTTAAATCATCACAATCTCGAAAGCATACCTTCAATAACAAGATCTGAAATTTCTTTTTGATCAGTTGAGTGGAAAGGCCACCACCCATTACACACATAAACACATTGTGTATATATAAAATAGCATAGTATTAGCAAGTATGTATATATATATATATATACATATATGCATGCATGTGTGTGTGTATGTGCGTGTATATAAAATAGCATAGTATTTGCAAGAAAATCGATTTATGCGCTTTTTTCTATTTTGTAAATTTAAAAATGTTTTTCCATTTATGAAAGTCGTTCATGATAAGTTAAGATAATTCAAAATTTTGTACATCACGCATGAAATTGACATTAACTCTAGTTTTCAAATAATAAAAAGAAGTTTAGAAAATAAGAAACAAAGAAAGGAACGAAAACTTAAAAAAGCAATATATAAAATTCCAATCATTCTAAATATTGTTTTGTTGGAGTGTTCTTTTAACATTGGGTGATGTACAAAAATCCTATCTTTTTTTTTGGCCAGATTGGTCAAGAGTTAATTCTTCGATTATTAGCTTCATTCCTGGAATATACTTCTGTTTCTTTTAGGAATAAAATTTTTGGAGTAATAAAGAAACATAAAATTTTTAATGGGAATATCTCAGTGATCCGAAATTTTAGAGGTATTTATAAATTTTCAAAAAAATGTATGTATCAAAAATTATAATAAAAATCAATCGAAATATTTGTATAAAAATGTTACTCGTGTTGCGAAATTATTTACTAAATTACTTCTAATGAATAAACTTATCACTATTATTTGTCTTTGTTTTCTATACTGAAGTTAATTTCAAATTAAATTCTATTTGACATAATGAAGATTCAATTCTTTTGTATGTATAAAAGTATTATGAAACATATATTTTTGGTGAAATGTTGTTGTGTTATGAAAACTGAATTTTCATATATAGGATTAGTTCGTCTGAGAAATATAACATTTATCTACAGCTCTGTAAGTCATAAAATGCCTTAACGATACCTTAAATGTATTATTTCTAGTAAAAGAAATTACATTGTTTGATCTCTAATTTCGCCTTGTTTTATTTTATATAATTTCATTAGCACGTATTGAGTAAAAATTATAATTATGTTTAATTCAATAAGTGAAAGACCATTAGAAACTATTGATTTCTTGTTTTGATTCTAATATATTCTTAATGAACTAAAGAAAGTATTTTTATTTCAAGAATAATCCATTGGAACAGTGTCTTCCACTCGAATTCATACAATGTGATGAAAACATTTTTTTTTGTTGTTGTTGAAATAGTAATGTATGTAAGAATTTTTAATGAAACAGAATAAAGTTTTTGTAGAATAGCGAATATTTGAGAACACATTAATAAATCTCATTTTACTGTTTGTGAATAATAATCATAAAAATGAGAAGAAATTTTGAGAACGGAAATAAAAAGCCTTTTGTTACAAAAAACATTTTTGAGAAAAAAATATTTAAGAAAAATCATAAATATTGAAAATTTATAAGAAATATTAAGTGCTTAAAACTTTTTAAATAGTATTTATTACAACGTGTTCTAAACTGTAAAATTCTGCGGTTTTTCTATGCAACAATGATTGATTTTAACATCAGGATTTATGACAGAATCTGTACTATTATGAAATATAAGGAGAATAGTGAAAATCTCTGTATATATAGTTTAAGAAAATTTAATTGGCTCTGACCCCTAATGACAGTGGTGGATAGTGGGTGGAGGGATAGGGAAACCACTACCTTCCACTTTTTGAGTGAGGAATTAAATTTCCATTCCATTTTAGCTATCTGAAACTATGAATTATAAACAAAACTTTTGTATAAACCTGGCTATCTTATCATTTAATTTCATTTAATTTCATTTCCTTTATATTTCTTTAATAATTAAAGAAAATTACTTAGCTGAAATATGCACAAAAATCTATGGTATACATCGTGCCATGGTTGCATGATTCATACATCATGAGTAACCGTGAACGTTATTTTAAAACAGAGAAAATAAACGTACGTGATACTGAGGAACATATTTTACATTGTATACCTTTCTTTCTATCATACACTCATTGCCAAAAAAAGTTGCATTTAGAAGAAATAGTCAGATTGACAAGTTATTTGAAAGTAAATTAATACTCATCAATATCAAGAAACTCTTTAAGAGTGGAGCATAGGTATGATAAAATTTATTGATCAAAATACAAAATCATGATAACTCTCAATAGTATGTTGTGCCGACATTATTTCTATTACATTTTGCCACATGGCGTGCCCTGGAGTCATAGATGCTCTTAGCCGATGTCTTGACAGAACTCATCCCACGGAGATTGAACTTATCCAAACAGTTATGGCAAATTTTGCGACAAAAATGAAGTCTTAACCTATTGAATTTTTATCACATCAGTTTTTTACGCCATTAGTTTTTTTCTCTGATGCTATCTATGGCTGATATGGTAGCGTTGTCTAGTTGAATTTGATAACTGGGACAAGCTTTCACAAAAGGAAAGGCCACCGGTCGATGTTGGTCGGTCTTATTAACGTCGCACTAGAAACACCTCAAGGGAAATTGGCGACGGTCCTCGTAATTATGAACCTCGGTCAAGGGACTAGGATGATATCTGAGATGGCACCTCCACGCCAACGGGAGGACTTTGAACCACAACAGAATTAACGTGCATCAGCCCCGGCTACATGGAGGGTTTTTAGGGGCCTCAAGACTCGAACCTACGCCTTGATGATAATTTCCAGCAGCGAGTCCACTACCATGGCCATCAGGCCACACGTCGAAGGATCTCACTGATGTACATTTGGGCCTTCAATGTGGTTCTGGTAAGATTAACAGCGATAGGGTATCATAAAAATCATATATTATACAATTATATCCTGTTGTCTGGAAGTGTGACGAATGACAAAGAATCGTCCATCCTGGGAATGAACGTGTTGGCTCAGCAGCGGGTACAATTACCATGCTTATCAAAATAAAGCACTAAAGAGATTCTGCTTTTCGGCGTGGTTCCATGTTGATCTTTGTGGCATCGTTGTAGTCTGTGGCGATGTTGCCATGTAGTTAGGGGCAATCTTAGTAATGGTCAAGCAATCCAGAAGCATGTAACCATCTGCTAATGGTACTAAAATTTGCAGGATGATGCAGAGAGGGCATCATTCTTCGTATTAAGTCTGAAATTGTAATAGTTGTTTTGCTTTGCAATGGTTTTTTCGATCTTCTCTAGTTTTTGTCCGTTTAATTCTTTCTAGATAACTTCCTTGTACCCTATTGCGCTAACAACGGGAAACTGTAACATATGCCCAACTGAAACGACCCATAATTCGACGGAATAACCATCCACCTTCATACCGTTCTACGTTGCGATACTTCCCAAAATCGTCCGACTGTTCCAATGTCTGGTAGTTTCTTCTCAAAAGGATTCTAAATTTCAGTGCGATAAGTTAACCCAAATAAATTAGTTCATGCTCCAAACCACGCTCTTTGGGAGAAATTTTTACAGGGTCCTTAGTAGTGAGTTAGTTCCACACGTGTTTGCTAACATGATTGGCGGTGACATGGAGGAAACTATAATTATTTGTATAAATAACAGAGACGAAACAATTTCTTAATTTGCATTTACCTACCTTGTTTCCTAGTGTGTGCATTTTTTTGGATGATGAGGAATTTATTAATTATATTGCTTTGATTATATTTAATTAAATGGGATTTAACACTAGCTATGTATAAAAGTATTATTTGAAAATTTTCCTTGCATATTTTGCAGTGTAAGGATGTGTAAAATAAGGCCTTAAGTAATCTCAGTGCTTGGAGTTTAGTAAATTATCATTTTTTGATGTTTATTTTAAGCAAACCTACTGTTTTTAATGAAATTAAAACTGATTATTTTTGGTTTATCGAAATTCTTCTATTTAATTGTAATACATGTGTAATATCGCTCCTGTGATGAAAGTTATTTTGTATAGTATTAATAAAAATTTCCAAATAAAAATAAATGAATAAAAATGAAAATTACACATTAGTATTAAAAACTAAGGCACAGTAAAATTAGTTTATATTGCATAACTATAATTTGTCTGTCTAAATTCATTCAGAAAGCGTCAAAAATTTATTATTTGATACTACGGTCTTAAATTTTATGAATATGTGTGTATGTATCCCTTTATCTTCCCGAAGCCCACGTTATTTTTTATATCTGTAGATTCTTTGTCCATCCTCACTTTTATTTTTCAATTGCCACTTTTGAATAATGATAATAATAAGTATCTCTCGACATGATTTTAAATTCAAAAAATATTTTTTTCATTTCATTCGGAAATTTTACTCAGTTATTTTCTTCAAGGCACTAAATTTTTAAAAAATAAAGAAATAAATTTTTTGAAGGAAAGATTTTTGAAAAAAATGCTATTTTTCTTAACAGATTTAGGTCAGATTTCAAAGATAGATATTTTTTTAAATATGCTTACCAGAAAAAGAGCAGAAAGCGAGAAGATAAAAAAAAGAAAACTATCTTCGTAAGTAATAAATGTAATAAAATAAGGAGGAGAATGAACATTGATCTTAATTTTCTGACATACTGCTTTGATTCTAAGTAATAGTTTGAATAAATTAAAATTATATTACGAAATTAAAATAGCTCTAAGTATCTTTCACTTATTTCGCACTGTATTTTTTGTTTCTATTCATGTGATTGCAATATTGATAAAAATTTGTTTAATTAATAGGCTCCTAAAACTACTAATTTTTATTAGACTAATATATAATTACTATATTTAAAAATATTTTTACAATTAATTAAGGCTTATAAAAGATACATAGAATTAGTTAAACTACGTAAAATATAATTTTTTACTAATTTTGAAAGCATTTACAACATAATAAACATTACGGAAACTTAAATCGACTCTGTGAACTATATGAAATTTTAACATGTTTTTTCTTTATTATACACATGATAGTATTCTTATTCTTGAAGAGACGTTGATGTGAAGAATTTCGGAAAATGAATTGAGTTACATTAATTTTTAATTACGAAAGGGTAAATTGCATGAAATTTTAAGTTGTAATTGGACATTAAAATGCCATCAAGCCAAAAAAGAATGTCGTTAGAGAAATCATCAATAATTAAAAAGTATAAAAATTTGTTTGTAAGGAACAGTATGAAAAATATATTTTAAATAATTTTTTTCCCTTATGGACCGTGATAGCATTCAGTTTTACTTTCTTAAAATCAAGTAAGAAGAAATACTTTTCAGGTAAAAAGTTTTCATCATTACATTCTTAACCAAATTTCTTCTAATTTTTAGAAATAAAACGTTTACTAAATTGTAAGAATCTCAGCGTAACGGTGAATCTCATACCATTTCTACCTAAAAAACAATACAGTGTTTCAAAAAACAGAGCCGCCAGGGGACGAGACGTCTTGAAAAAACGCAATTCCAGCTCTAATCGTGTTTCTGTAAGCGTCTAAATTGGCTGAAGCTCAAAAAGAGTTTTTCCAGTTGTCACCTCTTATCAAGTAAATGGAATGTTCGTTAAGAGGACTTGTGCTACTCAAGGAGTCCAGTAGCTGCGATCGATAAAAGCAAACTATCAGCAATGTGAAGAGATAAGTTTTAGTTACTTGAGGACTTCTATCACGAACCGAGAACAAAGGAATGTAGCTAGGAAAAAAAAATTAACAATGTCTTTCGAGGTTTTGATCATCGCTAATTTTTGGTTCACTGAAGTTTGACTCTCTTTCTAATTGCCTTAAAGGGAAGTTAATATGATTTTTACGTTCATTTATAAATAAAACAAACTCACAAATACTTTTATGCGGGATTCTATTCATTAGACGCAAGATATTTATTTACAATGTTTTGCAAATCGAATTTATATAAAGCCTTTCCATTGTAAATCAAATTGAGTGTTAGATTCGTTCTTTTGCAAATGAAACTGTATCTTTAGTAAATCTGATGAATCCATTTCAAAATCGGATTCATCTTTTTCAAACAAAATGTAACGTTTTTGAGAATTTAATTTAATTTTTCCAATAAAGTTCTTTCTTTGCAACTAAAAAGTTTTCTTCAAATTGTTCCTTTATGTGATTAATAGTCAATTCTGATATCAATGTGAATGAAAAGATTGTCAAATACGCGCTAAGTTAAATTATAATTTAATAAAAATTTCTTCGCAAATTCAGCACGCTATTCATCTCAATTAATTATATCAACAATCTATCCCTTTTTATCAGCAAAAAATAATTCACATAAATATTGTTTTGTTCTTATAGATTATAAAATGATATTCATAGAAACTATATCTCGGATTATCACAAGATATTATCATTGCGGTCTTTAGAAAATCGCTGCCCATAAACAGGTTATAGTACAAAATAATTCGAGATAAAAACCAACGTTTTTCAAGAAAATGTTTTTAAATGGTGTCTAAGTTTATTTAAAAAAAATATTGAAGTATTAGTTAAAACTTTGTAAAAAAACCTCAGATTTCTCTCGTCTTTAAGATCACTCTCTCTGCGTAATTCAATATAGCTTCCATGGAGCCACGTTACTTCACAAACTACCTTATTAAAAAATTATTGAAATATTAGTTAAAGCTTGTCGCAAATATCTAAATATTGCATTTTTAGGCGAGTAAGAACGATTCCTAAAGTTTTAGAGTTCTAACTTAATAAGCAGTTGGTTAAATTAACGAACGAAAATTTTGATGACACATACACACCAAGTGAAATACAGAAAAACGTTGTAAAAAAGTTGTAGATCGACATATACACCAATACTCGTATGTACATGAAATATTTCCATGTTTCACATTAGAAACTTCTCCTGATGATACTTAGTGAACAGTAGAAATTATGCTGTTAGATCATTAGTCTGATGATAATCTTTAACTCTTCAAGAGCCTTCTTAGTGCATGACACTGCCTTCACAGAAAGGAATATACGTTGGAAATTTTTGATGTTTTTGAGAACACTGAATGTAAGAAAAAAGCAAAAAATGTTTTTTAAATCTAGTTATTTTTAATAAAATTCTAACTTTTTTTAAATGATAAAGAACAAATATACACAGGTAAAAGTAAATTTATAAGTATGAAAAAATATAAAAAATTTGACACTAAATAAATATATTTCTAAATTTAATCTTTTTAATGAGCAAGAGGATATTCCCTTTTATTTACTAGTTTTGGCACATTATGTCTAATATTTGTGAAACTTAAAGTCTTAGTCTTTATTGTACATGTTAAGGTGTAATTTCACAGTTCCCAAAACAACATATTTATTATAAAATGAAATATTCTCGGTTAACTTAAAAAGGTGCAACTGAGTTTTAAGGTCAGAGAATAGTGATTTGTGAATCTCGACAACAGAAAGTAAAAAAAGAAAAAGGTAAATCAAAGCATGAATGTTTTCCTTACACAAACTTGAAAATCGGAAGAAGAAAACTACCTGACCTTGAAGGAATATGAAATAAGAGTATTTTTTTTTTCTCATTCTGTTTCATAACTCTTAAGAATATTTCAAAAACTTGCTAGAGAAAACGATACCATAGTACCGACGTAGAATTTACCTCATTTAATGATTATGTCCCGAATAGTTTGAAATTCTTAAAAGTACGTATTAAATGACTCAAATAAAATTATAATTACAAATACATTAGAGCAGCGATTTTTAAACAATATGCCACGACACACGGTTGTGATCCTATTGTATTAGAGGCGTATATACAGTGAATGTTTTCAATAACAACGAACGAAGTAAAAAAAAAACCCTTACTTAGCTAGCCTGATGAAACGTTTTTCAGACAAGTTCGTTAAAGCATGACTAAAATAGACCGGTCAATATTCAACATTCTTCGGACCCACTGATCCAGGGTTCCAAAAGCCTGCTGTCGACAACCAAGGTCGCCAACAACTCTCTCCCCCTTCACGGGATAGAATAACATCCTCCGATGCGTCGGAAAAAACGTCATACGCCGAAGTGATGACTCAGGACTTGGACACTTAATGGCAGTACAGCCTATAACTACTGATTGCATATGCCCACTTGTCTCTGTATATCTAAGACAAATGCGTATAAATCACGACAAGCGATAATTCCGGCTCTGGAGCACGTGTCGAAGAGAGCCGTCACTCAACACAAGACAATCGAAATGGAAAACTGTCTCAAGAAAAATTCAATTCAACGGGTTTAGTTAAGTTTATTTTTTTATTAACGTCGCACTAGAAGCAACACGAGGGCTATTGGCGACGGACCTCGTCATTTTGAAC
>BMAW01037517.1:956038-992366 GCA_019974015.1 Nephila pilipes
TTTGTACTTCCGTTCCCGTATTGCTCAAGGTGCCTTTATACAGGTTCCCCTCGGCAGTCATCGGCTGCGTCGGCAGTGGGCTCTTGAGCACAGAGACAGGCTGATTGGCACCAAGTTGTCTTTTCAGATGAATCACGCTGAATTTGTGGACCATGATGAAAGCGTGTTCGTGTTGAACGTTATGCCGGTCAGCGCTGCCTTCCTGGAGTGTATTGTTGTTGAACGACATAGTGAAGATCGAACACCCAGGTTATGGTCTGGGGTGCGTTCGTATCATGTGGACGAGTCAATTTGATGCAATTGAGGTATCTCAATAGCAACCAGGTACACGTCCGTGAAGTGCTACAGCCCGAGGAAGTCGTTCCCTTTCCTTCAAGGCATCCCTGGAGCTATCTTTCAACTGGGATAATGCACGCCCACATGTTGCTGGACTGTTCGAGACTTCTGTCCAGCACAACGCATGCAACTTCTTCCTTGCTTATTCACTGGATGTGTCGCCTATTGAACGCATGTGGATATGGTTGGTCGGCGTCTCGCTCGTGATCCGTCACACGGTTTCCAAGACGAACTTTGGTTGCGCATACAAGCGATAATAGATTCTCTTCATCAAAACCGGATATTCAACATCCTGTTTGACTCCATTACTCACGATCATTATGGCAACACTTATTGCGGTGCAATGGTGGCTGCGCAAATGCAGTTTCGGACCTTAATTTGTTTCTTTTGTTTGAAAATTTCATCATTTATTTGTATCGAATTACAAGTCGTTCTGCATTCGATTTCATTTGATCCTGATGGGTTCTTTCATGGTGTTGCGTTTTTCTGCAAAACTGTATTATATAACTGGTGTAAAATGGATATATAATACACGCACACACACACACACGCACGCACACACGCACACACACGCACACACACACACACACACACACACATGTATATATGTATATATCAACAACTGTCTAAAACCGGCTGCAACTTTTAATATATTATGTTCTAGTTTTGTTTCATCTTCAAATTTCAATTTTCAAAAAAAGCTAATTACGACATCTTTTTTGCATATTTATGGTTTTTTGCTTACCTGTTTACTTTTCTTGCAATTTATTTTCTATGGAATTTATAATTCTTTTTTTTATAAGTTAAATTTCAATAAAGTGTTATCACTTTTCAATGTAAAATTGAAAATTTCTTCTGTATATTTTTCTTTTTTTGGAAATTCTGTCATATATATATATATATATATGTATATATATATATATATATATATATATATATATATATATATATATATATGCTCTCTCTCTCTCTATATATAATAATCATAATAATAATAAGGTGGTGACCATAATTAAACTGACAGTTCTCAAGGAGTGTTCCATAGTGCGATCTTATCAGGAGAATTTCGCCTAACGTTGTAAAAAAGATTAAAACTCAAGACAGATGAAGAAGGATTTTGATAAAAAAATAATTCAAAATCACTTTACAATATACATTGAAAAAATAGTTTTAAAGCAGCACTACCACAAAAAAAATAACTTTTATTACACACTATACAAAATTCAAGGTTAAAATGGTAAATCGAAAATTTGAAAAGATTTCATAAAAACGAGGATAAAATATCTTTGTGTAATATCATTTACTGATTCCCAAAAGTAAAAGCATAGAAGTTCTTTATTTAAATTTTATGTAACATCTTTATACATAATTTTCAGATCATTGTTGTGGATGTTTTTTATTTCTATGACCACTAATTTGATGTCAGACAAAGTTTCGTATTCATCTAATTTTCCGTTAATTCGTTTGATTTGTAAATTATGGCGAAGAAATGATAAAATGTTCTGTATTAACTTGAAACCTGTTTTCAAATAATTTGTGACAATGAACTATTTTAAAATCAGAAATCCTTTACTTTTAACCCTGCTTACCACTTGGTCAAAACAAAATCTGGTATTCTTTTGAATCTCTATCATGGTTAATAAATTTTTTACCTAGCTATCAGCCCTAAATTTCAACCATTTAATAGTAAATTCTTATGTATCCATATTCGTTCGTTTCTTCCTTTGATTCCTTAGCTTTAATTGAGTGATTTTAAAGGATAAGAATGCCAATAAGTGACTGGTCTTTATGCTTCATGCTTAACTAATCTTTTGACTTGGCTTTCAAATAAAATAAAAAAATAAAGATATCTCTGTCTTTTAAAACAAATTTATGTATAAGTTCTCAGTTCAAAGGAGCTTTAGTTTTCTGTAACAATAATATAAGCGTTCAGCTCACTTGGAACTTCATTTTGCTACTTGTTCCTATCTTAATTTCTAATTCAAATTATATCTATATTCCGGTTCTTGTTGCCTTTGCTTATCCAGTTCTTCTGGCTTCGATTATTGACTCGAAAATTTCTTTCGTGAAATAGTCTTCATAGTATTCATTTCACAATATTTGTTGTTAATATCTCTTATCTTTTGATTAGCAACGTCTGAAAGGGTGTTTTCACTAAATTCCTATGTCAGGTCAGTCAAATTGCTCTTACGTCTTTTTGCAAGGAGCCTTCCTTTTCTCTTCAAATGAATTATTATCTTCTTCTTCATTTTATATTATATTCTAGCTCTTAAGCAGTATTTTTTAAAATGTGAATTTATTTTTGAATTTAAAAAGAAACTTTCAGATATTCCCAATATACAGCGCTACACGATCAAGGGTCGAAACACCATTCCGAAAGAATATTTCTCTCAGATTTTAGAAATTGTTATGCTTCTTTTAAACACATGTTGCTATCAACAAGCCCTACTTATATAAATAGTAAAATGTGTTTCTAAAAATATTTTCTGATTCTCCAATTCCATGATCAATTTCAATATTTGAACATCAGAGGTTGCACATTTTTTACATATTTTCAATACATGGAAGTATTAATAATTTCAATATATACACTGTGCGTGTGATGAAACAATTTTTGAAATAAAATTGAGAAAGCAAATTTCTTTAAGTTCAGAAGCCAACTTTTCGTTTAAAATAGAAATAAACGAAAAATTGAAAGCATTCATAAATCCAATGCAAGTTTATTTTTTTCAGAAAAATAATATAACATTAAAACTGAGAAATTCCTTTCCTGGATTTAAATTTTGCTACATTAAATTAGAAATATTAAATTTTGATTTAATCAAGAAAGAAATATTGTAAATGACTAAAAACTTTGAAGAAGAATATACTTTTGAATTTTGACTTCAATTATTATGAAATAAAATTTTAGCACTTAGATAATAAGTGTTTCTTTTCATTGTAATTTATACCAATTTGTTTTTTTAAAACAAGAAACACTTTTCACTTTCCTATTTCTCTTCTTGAGCAAGAAATAAGATTTCTTTTATAATAATACTTTTTTCAGTTACACTAGATATCACAGAAACGAAATCATTTGGCGAATCTTATCAGAAGGGAAAAGAAATAATCATTCCATTAAAGAGAATGATCTACCTGTTATATTAACTAATCACCTGACAATATTAAATATTTTTTCTTAATCTTATTTTTTTACTATCCGTTATGAAAAAGGAAAATTTTGGAAACTCTGACTTTTATGGTTATATTTCAACTAATGTATTGTATTGAATAAAAAAAGAACGTATTTCATTACAGTAACGATCATAAATTTATTTCCAATTAAAAAGAATTTCATCTCACTCATTACATTTTATATGCCTGATAATACAAGCATATTGTATTTCACCATTATCCTGGATTTTGTAGTATTTATGACACAATTTCTAAGAAATCTGGTGTGAGTAATACAAAGATGTTTTCCATTTTTTTCTATCACATACTCATTTCCGAAAATTGCGACAATACGCGTAGTTCTTTTTATGAAATAACTTTGAAATATGACAGAACAATAAAGCGTAATTATTGTTAATAAATATTGCTTTCTCAATCAAGAGATCTAATAAATAAGCAGTGTAAATTGATTACTTTAATCATAACATAAAACTTTAAGTGGCTTAATTATTTTAATTGCAACCGAACTACGTTAAAGTAATTAAAATGCCATTTTCAATAACGCGTTTTTAGGGCTAAAATAAATGTTTATATTGATTATTTTACTTATTATTAAATAATTATAAAATTTTATGAATATGTCGAATGTCTAAAAGACTGCATTTTATACAAATGTGAGATTGATATTTTGAATATGGCTTAAATGATCTTTACAAGTTTTTTAAAAAAAACTTTACTTCTTAAAGAAAATAGATCATACTTATAAAATCAGAACAAATTTTATCTAAATTATGTATTATTTTGTTGAATTAAAAAAAAAGTGATAAGTTTTATAAGGCAAATATAATGTACAAAACCGAACGTTTCTTTTCTGAGAATTATTATTAGTGTAAAAAAAAGCTACTTAAAAAGGAAAAAATTATCTCTTAGAAACCTCAAAATGCATTAGAAAAACATATAAGATTTCAAGTTCACAATAAATTTACAGTATTTTCTTATATGTTTTTAGTATATATAGTATATATACTTAGAATCAGAAAGTATAGCGTCCTGATTTTAGTTTTTGTTGTTATTAACTTTGTTTTTGTCATGTTCTTAGAATCGGGAATGATATTAAACCACTCATTTTTCCCATTCAATACTTGACTATATTCTATTAAAGTATAAGTTAAGGTTCATGTCGTCAAATAGCATCACCAGATTATTAATTCGTTGTTGCGTAGCAAAATGAGTGTGAAGGAGGAAATTATTATTACTTTGATAAAAGCAAAACAGAATTTTAAAAAAAAGTTTTTCATAAAATATCAACAGTCAGTTTCAAATCTTGAGAGATTTTTAATAAATTTTGCAACAGAAAAAATGTTTAAAAATTTCCCAACGAAGAATCTTGAATTTATTGTATTAAATGGTTAGGATGAATCATAAATAACTTCCATTTTCTTATCTGACGTTTATTTTGCTTTCTTTCTAAAATATCAAAATTATAATAATTTATTCTTAATTCGCCATTATTATACATAACCTATTCCTAATTTCAAGGAAGCTTGTAAACCATGTAAGCTTTCTTCCTTGTAAACAGTGATTGGTTTGGATTGCAAGAAATGTTCGATAGCTTTACGGACTTACTTTGTAGAATGAAGGGTTTTTTCATTCCAAAAGTCTTGTAAGGGCAGATGAGGTGGTAGCATGTTGAGGCAAGGTACGGGAAACAAAGTAAGTCTGGTAAATCAGATCATATAAGAAGAAGAATTTTTTTATTCACTCATTAGAAGAATTTCATGTTTGCAATTGACGAATACAGGACGCTTTTCAAAGGCTTTTTCTTTTACTCTCTGCAGCTGTTGAACACAACTATCCGCAATAACAGTTAAATGGCAACTCGTAATGAATTATACCTAGACAATCTCACCATACACCATTTAAAACTTTCCCCCCATGATTGTTTGCTATCGGATTTAACACGAATAGTTGATCCTTATCAAGCTACTTTTTATGGATAATATTGTCATAGGTAACCAATTTTTCACCGTCTGTTTATATCCTGTCTAAAAGAGACTCACATTTTACCCATAAGACTAGACTTGGGATGATTGACATGCGATTTTCTTTATTCCATTCACTAAGATAGTAAGGTACCTTTACTCCTTGGCAATCCCTAATTTATTCAGTTGGCGGCAATAAGTTGATTGTGATACACTCAACATTTGTGCTATATCTCTTGTTGATTGACGTGAAATTTGCTCCAATATTGCCTTTAAAAGATTCTTGTTTAGTTCATAAGGACTTCCCGTCCTCGGTTGCTCTTTAAAAGTCATATCTCCGGAACGGAATTTGGCAAACTAATTAACCAATTTCGAACTATCCGATTGATGGTTAGTTATTCTCCAAATACACTGCATATTTTCTCAGCTGCCGCCTTAGCACTATTGAGTTGCTTAAATTGCCGAAAAATCACACGACGAATTTTACTTTCCATTTAAGGGTTGGGGAATACGAGTTTAATTTTTTGTGTGCCACTTAAAATAGTTTTCAAAATAATTTAGTTCAGTTTTTTAGAAAATATTTAATGAAAGCAAAAAACTCGTTTGCCCCTGTGATTTATATTGTGTAGAAACGTACAATAAATCTGCATCCTAGTAAATAATCTTTAAGTATTGTTAGCGAAAATATTAGAACATATTAAACATAAAATTTAGAATTTTATGCAAGTATACAAAATATCCGGACAAAAAGGTAATATCTTAAGACTTATATAAAAAAAATCTGTACTTTGGAACTGTAAAATTATTAACAAAAGTTAATATACATAAGAATATGAACCAACAAAATTGTATATTCCTTTCTTTTTCAGTCCTTTTAACTTTTAATTATAAATATTTCAAGAAAATTAGGAATTTTAGAACAATAAATTTTATCACAGTGTAATATATATCTCTCTCTCTCTGTATATATATATATATATATATATATATATATACATATATATATATATATACACTAATGGACAAAAAATTAGCTCACCAAGAAATCATTGCGGGATCGTAACGAAACTTGGCATGTACATGTTGGGGAGATATGCAAATAATTCGAAATGCAGTGTGATTGAGCATTACGTATATCCGGTAGAGGGCGTTTAACGTCGTTCTCCTTGGAGTATAAAACAGGTAACCAAAGTTTGTTTGAGTGTGCTGAATCGTTTACAAAGGAAGAGCTGAGGTAGCCATGCCATTACACCATTTTCCAAGACAATATGAGCAGCTGTAGCAGTTTCAGAGAGGGATAATCATCGGCATGATGGAAGCTGGATGGTCAGGTAGGCGAATAGATCGTCAATTAGGCCGCTCTGATTGTGTTGTGAGGAGGTATTGGGACCAGTGGACCCAAGATATGTCATTTACACGAAGACAAGGCTCAGGACGCCCGCGACAGACCAATCGTAGAGAAGACCGCCAAATCGTAAGAAATGCACGCGTACAGCTAACTGCTTCATCGGCCACCATCCAGGCAGAGGTAGCACCTTCACTAGGGGCCCCTGTGTTTTCTCGAACCATACGAAGGCGCCTGGCTGAAGGACATTTGGAATCGCAGCGCTCTTTACGTGTGCTGTCCTTGACGTCCACTTAATGACGCCTCCGTTTGGAGTGGTGCCACGTACGAGGAAACTGGACTGCAGCGGAATGGAACCAGATCATCTTTAGCGACGAATCTAGATTCAATCTCAGCAGTGATGACAATCGTATTCGTGTGTGGAGACCCCGTGGTGAACGCCTGAATCCTGCCTTTGCTTTATAGCGACTCACTGCTCCCACAGCTGGTGTGATGGTATGGAGTGACATGGCATACAATACACGGTCACCCCTAATATTGATCCGTGGCACCAGGGCAGCCCAGCGGTATGTCCATGACATCCTGCAACCACATGTTTTGCCACTCATTCTAAGTTGACTAAAAATGGCTCCCAGGAGCCATTTTTCAACAAGACAATGTTCGACCTCACACGGCAAGGGTGTCACAAGACTCCGAATTGTTACTACCCTTCCTTGACCTGTCTGATCCCCAGAATTGTCTCCAATCGAGCATATCTGGGATCATTTCGGACGGCGAGTTGGACATCCCAAGAGTTTGAGCGAACTAGAGGCAAGGTTACAGCAAATATGGAACAAAATGTCTCAAGACATCATATAGAACTTGTATGCCTCAATGCCCGATCGTATCGCATCGTGCATTCGCACTACAGTGGGTTCAACAGGTTATTAAATCTCCATTCTTTTGCCTTTTTCTCTGAAATAAATGATCATTTTTCTTTGATTTTCTAATCATTTACTTATATTAAAGTAGTCATTACGTATGTAAAATTTCGTTTCATTTTGACGACTCCTTCTTTGTGCGCTAATTTTTTTTTTTGTCTATGAGTGTATATAAAGAAACTAAAGAAAAATAAATTAAATCAAAGAGTAATTATTTCTAATAACTTACATGTTTCACTCTACAAAGTTAAATGAAAACAATTTCTAAGAAAACACATTTTCCGATACATTAAACATAACAAATCTAATCTTCGGTCAAGGTTGTTATTTGATCAGTAGCAATAATTCATTTTATCCTTTTTTATTTATATTTCGTTACGGCAAGGAATGTAACGAATTCAAAGATACAAAAATAAAATTTATAAAACATCTTAATAAATCTATCAAAAGCACTCGTAATAAAACAAAAACAACAACAACAAAAAAAAAAAAAACGAAACACGGGAAATGAATATGAAAAACTTTTTATGTCAATTTTACACAAAATAAATATCTAAAAAACTTAATAAATAGAATTTTATACCAAAAAATATTCCAAGATATATATTCAAGAGATCATGAAGAAATTATTTATATATTATCCTTTAAAAAATTCATCTTTGAAGAATGTATATCTTTTTTTCATACAACTAATGTTGACTTGTCACTTTAATAGTTTATAGCCGAAGAAATTTCTCATGTTTCAAATACTCATGTTTTTCAAAAAAAAAAAAAAAAAAAAAAAAAAAGTTTCTTACTGTTTTATGGAATGTAGCCAAAATTTTAAGCAGAAAACAGAAAAGAATTACATAAATTTTAGCTTCAGAGAGAACTCATAAATAATACTTGGACAAAAAAGTATGAAAATTTTCTTTTTCTGAACAATTTTAAATTGATAAAATTTATACCATATTGTGAGAACACAAAACAATTTTTCTTATAATTTACTGACTGAAATTGAAACCACACAAAATCATCATCGTACCAGAAATATTGGTGATAGTATCTTAACTTAGAATCTTGAACGAAAAAACGAGAAGAATCTGATACCTTCTCCTCTTATTTTTCATACCAAAATAAGTGAAAATTTTGAGAAACTATTTTGTGTAATATGAATCAGCATCAATAATTCCATGCGAATGTCTTGAATCAAAACTCGAAACACTGACTCAACTCCTTTATCGATGATCGAAGAGATAAGAATTTTACTGTGGATTTAAATCAAACAAATCAGAAGAAGGTTCATAAATATAATTACAATGTATAATTAAACAGAAATTTTTTAATAGAATTTTTAAACAGTTTAAAATGATTTATTTTAATTCTATTAATACTCGGAAGTAAAGATTATAGATACGAACGAAAAACAATGATATAATACTGAATTACAGAAAAGATTTTGTAAATCTCCATTTATACTTGTTTTTGAAATTGTTCTTGCTCATATAAACAAGACGTCTTCCAATTTTGATGCATATACTTTGAGGAGGGCGTGAACGGTTTAAAAGAAGCATTTGAGCAGGAATAAATTGCTTCCTTTAATTTTAAAAGATTCATTGTTTTTGGCTACTTCATATTGTAAGCATGATTTTATTCAATTACAAGTATATCGAATGTACTACATCTTCCAGAGACCCTATGTTTATTTCCTGAGATAACCTTATGCAGAAGAGTAATGAGATGAAGTGAATTACTTTTTTCAATTTAATATGTATCGTTTATCTTGGTGTAGTAGGAAAGAGGTATAGATGTTAGAATTCCTTTTTCCTAAATAGTATAAACTGCCAACCACAGCTGATTTAACTTGGAGAAAAATTATAATTCATGAACTATTTAGTAGTTAAAACTTTCATAGTCTTTTAACTTACATGGTATGTTAACAAACTATTCTGCTTAACAACAGTTGAAACTTATTTTTGTAAAATATCACCTTGAAAATCTTTTCATAATTATTTAGCTATAATAAATAGATTTTTAAATTTTTACTCATGTTATGTGAGTTTAGTTTCCTAATTTACACATTTTCTCTAATATATATATATATATATAACTATATATATGTATGTATGTATGTATATAATTATTATGAACATAAGGTTACCTTATAAAATCTTTTCTAAAAGAAAATTAGCAAAATAGGGGTATGCAAACAAAATTTACTCACTCGAAAAGCCTATTCTCTATGAAAAATAATTAATAGTTATTACCAATTGTTTTTGGAATAAAATATCTAAATCTATCTCTTAGTATATATATATATATATATATATATGTGTGTGTGTGTGAGTGTGTGTGTGTGTCTATGTGTGTATAAAATGAGTTTATTAAGTTTCATTTTCTAATTTTTCCTATACTTTAATGCTTCTATTAAGAAGTTCACCATGTTTTCTCATACAAATCCTTTTGCTTCTAATTTACGTGATCATGAATATAAATCTGTTGAGATCCAGTTTTAATCAGTTTCCAGATTTCCTTATAGACTTTTTTTCTGCTGCTAAAATAACTAAAATCCTTATATGTAATACCACGTGATCTGAAGAAATCCTTGTATGTAAGTTCTAAGTAGGGAGAAATTCGCTGTCTTCTGTTTTAGCGAAATGATGCATTTAGCATCTGTAAATTTCCTGTTGCAATTTATCACGATGCAATTGACCCTCTATCATATTAAATTAATAAATGTATAATTTCAACTATTTAACCTGCTTGTACCATGAATGAATGACAAGCTAATTAAAAAGTTTTAGTTTCTTTAATTATATATATATATATATATATATATATTGAAATTAATAAAAATGAAGATGTAAAACTTTTCTTGTCTTTTCATCAAGGGTATTTAAATTTATTTACAGACTAATAATAATATAAATTAAGCAGAATATTTCGATTTAATGAAAAATGAAAATAATTACATTTCTAGCTCTCTCTCTCTCTAGATATATATATATATATATACATAATATATAAAAGACATTTTCTCTTTTGTGATTCATAAAGTACCTTATAGAGGGAGCTCATTTAACCTGATTATTTTTAGGAATGCAATTCTTAACTAAATCTTGTACAATAAGAGGATAGTGTATAAAACACAGGATATGTACTTTAATTTGGATGCAGGTTCTTTTTTTTTTTTTTTTTTTTTTTTTTAAAAAAATATTTTTTTTTAAATATATTCAGATTAATTTAGAATGTAAAAATTATACAGTTATTTTTATTTTTTAAAATCTTGTTTTTAAGTTTTGATTTTTTTTAAAATTTTGTTTTTAACTTTTTTCCATTCTTTTTCTCCACTTTTGATTTGATTTTTACTTTTGTTTCAGTCTTTAAAAATTTCTTCATTAGCACTCTTTCTCGTTGATAGAACACATTGTTACGTTTCCGGTTTTAACTTAAGCGGGAAAACATAATTTTGTAAGCGTTTAATTAGTGTGATGTTACTATGCACAGTATATCAAGCAAAATTTTGTTTTCTTTATTATTTTGGTTAATTTATTTTGTGGATTGTTCATCTATTTTCATTGGTTACAAATTGGATATATTTCTTTGAGTAGCTATATATTTTTCTGAATTTCTTCTTTTGAAAGGAAGTTTTTTTTCGTCTTGTTTTTTGAATTTATGGAGTTCCTATATTGATTTATAACATTTCTCTGTGGTGATTGTTGGGCATATAAAACATATTTAAGCAGCTAATCTGGTAAGAATTTGATGCATAATTTTTAGATGTTACATTTCATTTTGCTTATGGATTTTCTTTCATTTGCTTTCATTATTTTGCATGTATTTGTTTGCACTTATTCATCATTTACCTTCTAGCTATTATAATTAGCTGTTTTATCTTCTGTTACTATTAAATGTTTCATCTTCTAACTGTCACTATTAACAACTTTATTTTCTAAATATTTTTATATGTTTTGTATAGTTTCAGGTATTTGATATCTTTCTTAATTGTTTTGTTGAGTTAATTTTTCTCTTTTGTTCAGGTTTTATTTTCATTTTACTTATATTTATTCTATAATTTAAAAATATATTTATAAGTTTTGTTTGTGATAATATATATATATAAGTTCTCGCTTTTATTTTGTGAACATTAATACCTTATTTAAGATATTTGGTGATAAAAAACATGTCACTCAAAATATTGGCCATCACTAGCTACTACTTTTTCACATTTTTCTACATAAATTCCACGTCGGAAAAAGGACACGTGTTTTGAGGCTATCCAACAATCGACCCATTTTTTGATATCTTCTTAAGAATGGAAGCGCTGCTCAGCCACTCTATATGTCTTTGAATGGAATGAGTAATGATCAGAAGGGGCTATATCTGGTGAAAACGGTTGACGGGGCAGGACATCCCATTTAAGCGTTTCGAAGTAAGTTTCCACTAGTTTTACATGTGGCCAAGCATGGTCAAGTAACAAAATAACCTTGCCCTCTCTTTACTCGTATATCGGCCATTTTTCCTTTAGGACTCGGCTCAAATGCATCAATTGCAGTCCATAGCGATCTTCCGTGATAGTTTCATTCGGTTTGAAGTGATCATCATAAATTACATCCCGATTATCCACTAAATGCAAAGGAAGAGCGTTCTTTATCTCCAAGATCAAAATAATTGTTTTTAGAATCGTCGAAACCAGTTTCTGCCACTCGTTTAAAATTTTAGCATGTTCAACGTAAGTCTCAACAAGAATTCTATATGCTTCAGCTGCAGATATTTTTTCAATAAAATAACGCAATAAAATTTCCCGTAAAAACTCTTTTCTTGGTGCCAAACACGATATTTTTAGAACTAAGGAAAAAAATGTTGTTTATACTATGCCAAACTAACATAACTACACTAAAGTTAAAGCTTACTGACAGTACTTCTTGCAGATTCATTACCATCTGAAATTACATGCACATAGTCATAGTAATACTATCTGTTTGGAAACAGATATATATATATATATATATATTAGGATTTTGAAAGTCTTTGAAGATTAAGACTTTATTTAATTTTATGCTGAGTTAACTTTAATCTCGAATAAAAACAAATTTCATGCAAGTAAATCTCAAGTGAAGCAGAGCTTAGTGATGCATAACATCGTGTTAAATCAAATAACGAATAATGTACAAAGATAATCATTAATAATAAATCAAATCTGCAGTATTGCATGAAATTGTTTAAGAAAAGTTTAATATTTAAAATGAATATTTCATAATTTAACTTATTGAGAAAAAAGGTAGTTTTTTTCCTTCTGAATGAGTACTAAACAGTAAAGCACTAAATAAATAAATTTGTGAAATTTGCAACTTCTAGACTGGATTTATATTTTAATGTATCAAATCTTGTAGAGATATATGTTTTATTCTCATAGACAAGACAGATTTTGGCTTATTACCAGGAAAATCCGAATGATTACAAAGATGTTTCAACAAAGATTGATTCATCGGGCTTGCACTTTGTGTTTGTTCTGTCTTGCTTAGTTTTCCTTAAAACATATCAACCAACTAAACTAGTTGTCATTTTTAAAAGTTTAGGATGTTTTCGTCTTTCAAATGATAACAGGAATCAACAATGTCCTGCCGATTTAATATAATTAAAAAACTATCTTTAATGAACAGATAAGATTATGCACACATTCGAATCCGATTTGTAATATAGAATATGAATCACTTGAATTTTAAAAAATTAAAAAGCGTCAAATTACACTAAATAATACAATTTTAGTCTTAAAAGTTTTTGAAGGTCTAAAATAGTTGTAAACAGACAACATAGAGGCAGTATTTTATTACAAATTCTTTTATGTATTTGAGAGTATTTAAAGCACGTCAAAAATATATCAATGATACCTTTTCTAATTCTATATCAACTTCATTTACAACGTAATAATATCTCTCACTATACGGTTTATATTACCTGTTTTAATCGAGTTTTCATAATAAAAAAAAACTGCATTTTTGTGTTAACATAAAAAGGTGCTCCAAGTTTGTCTATGAAAATCAGTGTACATTAAAAGATTTTAAGTAAATTGTTTCACAACAATGATGCCTTATATACTGAAGTACAATGAGCTCATATAATAATTTATAAATTAATGTAAAACTTAAATGGTCTAATTACTTATGCATCTCTTGGGTTTTTCAAAATATTTACTCATTTTTCATTACTTATTTATTTTTCTCTTATTTTAAGCCTTTTCAATAATATTATAAATTTACCTTTATATTCGCTTATTACTTAAATTTTGAGTTTATGTATATATATATATATATATATATATATATATATATACATGCACACACACACACACACAGAGAGAGAGAGAGAGAGAGAGGAGAGTTTCATACCTTAAAGTATAAAAATATGAAAAACAATAAATTAAACGTAATAATACAATTAATGAAATACAACAACATAATTATATAAATAATGAAATATAACAATACAAATAGTGGCGTATAATAGATAACATAAAAGTGATATAAATATTATTAGGCTGTGATTTTTAAATTTTTGAATTAGATAATAAAGTCTTATTCTGACATTTTCTGTAACAAATTCCATTCTTTAATTTAATTTTACTATTTTACTATTACTCAATTTTCTCCTTTTTGCTTGATAAAAAAAATTACAACAGAATATTGTTATCGAATTTAGTTTTTATTCTCTCAGAAGCTATTTTTTAATCAGAAAACTAGGAAGAAAAAGCTAGGGCTAAAAAAATATTTTTATTAAATCTTTGCCATTATTTTCTCTTTTATGAATTTAAGCATAAAACTGTAGTTCCAAATTCAAGAATATTTTTCTTAAGATAGATCTTTTTCATTTAATATTCTATTATCGAAAACTTTTAACTTAAATTTATTCTTTAGGTTGTATCAAATACTCCATTGTTCAATTCCTCAGCTTCATTGGACGACGCTCAAAGACTTCGTAATGTTCTTTCTATATTTCAGGTCATTGAAACAAATCGCTATTTCCGAAGCAATATAATTCTACTTCCATTCTTCAATGGAATAATAATAATAACGAAAAGAAAAGATTAAAGTAGGGGAAGAAGAAGATTTCTTTCTATTTTGGAACTAATATCGCACATCACGCGATTTTCTCAAGTGCATTTATTCTTTTTTGCCAGGAAATCTCACTGTTAAAAGTGGACATCAGCCATTTTTTTTTCACACTATGTTCTAAATAAGAGGTTTGGCGAAGATTGTTTGAGTTTACAACCTTTTCTTTTTGAATTTAATTAAGTAACAGTACGTGATAAAAATACTGATATAAATTATTTGAAGTGGACAGCTTTCGCACGAACGAGGCATTAGAAACATTGTATAAATTAACGATTAAAGTATTCTCACTAAAACTGAGGAAATGCAATGTTTGCACATGAAAGAAAAAAGTAGAAATACGAAAATTATTTTTGCCTTCTGTTTAATTTTCCTTCCGAGAATACTAACCGAAGTATAAATTAACTCTGCTTTGCGACAAAAGGAATTCCTTTGAATATTGAATAAATCCCTGAAATTAATAAATTTTTCTCAACTTAATGAATTTTTTTTTACTTTATGCATACCATATAATAAGACATAATTATTTATGGAAAGGGTTTTGGAATCTTACTTAAAGAAATGAGAGTTTTGGTTGGCGTCACATAAGAAGCAACACGAGGGCTATTAGCGACGGACCTCGCAATTTTGAACCTCGGTGAAGTGACAAGGACAATACCTGAGCTGGTACCCACCTCTCTTAACTTCCACACCACACCCACGCAAAGAAATGAGTAGAATGCACTGGTTAAAAACTTTTGGAACTTAAAAATAAAGATCCTGAAAATTTTCATAAATTGAGTTAAACAGAAAGTAAAATTGCAACTTTTTTACGTTCTTGAATGAATAATACTAGATGCATGATTCTAATAGTTGGATTTGAACCGAAGTTTAGAAATGTTCAGTTTCTCTATACATTCTAAAGTACAGTTCGATTTTTTTTCATTTTTCAGAATGATAAGCTTTATGGTTTATGCTACTTATTGGGAAGAAAATATATGATGATTAATAATAATTTTAACTTAAGATATATCTTAATAAATATTCAATTTTCTCGTATGTATTATGTAATAAGAAATTCGAGTATTGGTGAAAATTGGTTATATACGAGTCTGAAGTTAGTATAAAACCTCATTAGATATACCAATTAATTTATCCTCCGATATTATAAATAGAAATTTCCAATAAGAGTAAAAAAAGTTTGAAAATGTTGATAACAAGTTTTAAGTTATTTTATTCAAAAAGTATTAATTGCTCTTTTATTCCATATTTATCGGTTTGCCAATGCTGTGCTTAAATTAATTAAGATAAATAAATACGATTGGTTGTAACCGTAACATAAGATACTGTCGTCCCTTGAATATAAAGTAATAACTAAAAATTTGCTTATTACATCCGATTGGAAAATACTGC
This sequence comes from Nephila pilipes, assembly GCA_019974015.1. Classification (NCBI taxonomy): domain Eukaryota; kingdom Metazoa; phylum Arthropoda; class Arachnida; order Araneae; family Nephilidae; genus Nephila; species Nephila pilipes. The sequence goes on from BMAW01037517.1 coordinate 972,255, forward strand.
AGTTTAAAAGCGAAACTTAATATATTTTTATTTCTTAATTCCAGAAATAACTAAGTTAATTTAATGTTATGGGTAAAATTAAATCAAGAATAAAGTCACAAGTTCTCTTAACATGTAAAGCAAAATGAGGGGGAAAGTATTGAGAATAAGGATTTTTTTTATCTTCAAGATGAAGGAGAAATATGTCTGAAATTCACCATGCGTGTAATTAAGCAGTTTGTGCTTAAGAACGTACCCCATATTAATAATTAAGGGAAATCTTACTTTGAAAGATAGGAATACATTAAATATAATGAATTTTGTCGATTAATTTTTTTTTCTGGTAATAAAAACCTAATTAAAAGATTATGTGAAGAAAACTGCTACTAAATTACACTTTATTTCAAATTATTATCATTATTTTTTAATTTTGTAAAATTAATCAAACACAAGTATATTTAGAACTTTTTCAGAAAATAAATGCATAGCATCTGTCAAAATATATTAAAATTATATAAAATTCGAACATATTATTGTTTGAATTATGTATATTTATTGATAGTTTTGAAAATGTAAAAGTTTTTATTTAGTTTCTCTTTTGTAATTGGTTCATTCAGAAAAAAACATTTTATAACTTTTTATAAGTTATTTTGATTATATATTTCTTTTACACATTTCACATATTTATATATTTATTTTTGAAAATCTTTAAGAATATGTGATTAATCCGTCTGTTAAATTTAGTATGATGTTGTTTAGAATATTGAAATATTTATGTATATTTTATAGGATAATAAAACAGATTAAATATGACATTCCTATATATTATGTGTTTCATTTATGTATTATAATATAAAAGTAACGAGTCTTATCTTCAAACAGTTTCTTATTTCTCACTTATACGCCACCTAGATTGATACATAAAAGAAGTAGCATTTATTTACAAGATACGAACTACTGTCTGTAATGCTACTCAAAAATCTGAATTATTATCTTTATAAAACCATATTTGAATACTGTCTCTTAACATCTACAAAAGAATCTATGTATTCTCTTAACGTTCTATTCGTGGAAATTTAAACATACAAACACTCGACTCCTGTCCATAAAATTTTTAATCCATTTATTCCTGAAAATTTCATTTGATATATTCCATTTGATGTACTATAAATTATGTACTCGACTGAAAACAAAGAAGTTAAATATTTCAGACAACCATTCAACTTAAGAATATATCCTATCATAAATTCTTTGCTACATAAATACTCCGCAGAATTTCTTTTTACACTTCTGGAAATCTATTGATCATTTGTGATCTTGAGCGTCTGGCGTAAAAGTACTTGTCAATTTGAAATGGTACATCATTCAAATTATCTGCTTCGGGACATTTATTACCTCCATTCTTGTTTACGAAAGAGAAAATTTCGAATCAAGGACTCAGAACCATCTGTCCACTCTTGCACCATAAATCAAATAGTTCACGGGAAAAGTTCTTATTTACAAGCGGAAAGTAGAATTTTTCTATTCATAGTAAAACTATTAGCATTTATGTGTTGTCGAAGGAAAAAAAAAAAGAAGCTTAAACATATATCATATATATCAATAAATAAATGTATTATTTATCTAGTTAGGTATTTATTCTTCTTTAGATATTTTATTAATATACAGTTTCTCATGAAAAGAAAAGGAATTTTTCATTTTCGCTGAGTTTAAGTGTTGTTATATAAGAGATCATGCAAAAAATGTTGTTTATGTTTTTGAGATACGTTTGTTATTAAGTAACTTATACCTACTTAAATATTTAAAAACATATTAAATTCCAAAATCACCCGTATGGTGATCATCAGCGAAAGAATAGTTCCAATGTAGTTCATGCATGTCATAAAAGGTGAATAAAATGGGCATCATGTTCCTGGGGATAATATCAGTGGGATTGGTCCATCAGTCTGGGGGTTGGGTGTGGAGCTGCCAATTCCACCTCGAGGAAAAGTTTCTTGTTGTGAAATCCAATGAAGGAAATACCCGACTGCCTTTTGGAACAGGACGCCATGGAATGGAATATTGAGGAAGGTCATGGCCCACTCGTGGCTTTCGGGTCAATGAGGAAGAAATTCTAAAATGCAGATATTAAATTGAAATAGTTTAAATTCTAATTTTTGAAGGATAGTTAAAATTTTAGTTTTGTGCTCAAAATTGCTGTATTATGAGGATCCATAAATTAATAATCATTAATCTCTTGGTACAATCATTAAAGCCATAGTATTGTCAAATGCGTTGTATAATAATTTTATTAATTCAATTTGAGATTTTTTTTAGACCGACCATATCTTGCCGTGTTAGAAAATTAACTAATTGCTTAAAATTTCCATTCTGAAAGTTAATTATTGAATGTGATAGGCTAAATTTTCGAGCAACGTCACTTTGATGCTGACGTTTTAAAGTAATTACCAACACTATTTCGAATATCAATGAAATTTACGTTCCCTCATCTTAATTTAAACATTAAATAATAAGTGTAACTAAAAATAAGAAGAACAAAACTTACTTTCTTTTGAATTAATTATCTTAGCAAATCATTCTTGAACAGCTAAAACTTGAATTGGTAGAAATTAATAATAAATATATAAAATTCATAACCTTTTCATAACGAACCGAATAATTAAAATTGCAAATGATAAATTAAGCAAAATTTCTGGTCAAGAATAATTAATGCACTTAAACGGAACCCTCTCAATATTCGGATTATCAAAGGACTTTTGAGTATACTGTTATATAGAATCAACTGATTCTTTAATATAAAATACCTCACCGTAAAAAAAAAAGATGTTCTCAATTTACATTGAAATTCAACATTCGAAATAATCCCAAAACACGTTAAAATAAACAATCATTACATTAAATGAGTGAACCATTCTTTTAAGTAATAATCATTCTTTTTAGTTGATAGTGAAATTTAATGGCGCAAGAGCTAGAGATGTGGCCATACTGCACCAAAGAAGGTAAATATGTGACCTAGACGTTTAAAAACACTGAAAAAAAAAGATAGAAATAGAGAAGGATTGCTGGTGTATCCAGGTGGGCACAGACAGTAAATACATTAAATCCTAAGGGAAAGAAAAAAGATCACTAAGGTGTCTAGGGTTCATGATGCCAGTACCTACCTAAAGAAGGTCAGCCCCTGAGGTTTCCTGATATAATCCCCAGGGGCAGGGTGCCCGGCTATATCACCAGACATTGTATACCAAATTTAATCGCCTTTTACGAAATGCATGGGCTACAATGGGACTATTCTTTCACATACGGTTGATTCTATTAAAGAATATAAGAAAATATAGTATTATTAAGTTATAATTCTTTCTGAAAATATAAACTGTAGTTTTTAAAATGCTGTTTTCCAAACAATGATCCAAATTATTTTTATCATATTAATAAAACCGATAACAATATAAATTTGTAGTAAATAAACTAATGTTTAATATTTTTTCCTGATAATATTATAGTAGTATATAAAAGAATACTACATTTTAAAATACTATGTTTAAGAAGAATACTATGTTTAAAAAAATTTACTTTAGAGAGAAATTTAAATTATTAAATTAAATAGTTATAAATATTATTAACTATTATTACATAGTTAATATTATTATATAGTATTACCAACATATTATTAGAAAAAGAAAAAATCAAAACTAGACTAATGCTACAATATGTTTCCTTATTCCTTCATTATTATTCCTAACACAAGTACATTTTTAAACACAATCGTAATACTAATTCAGCACAAATGGCATTCCTTTTACAGCTTTTAATCAAAATTATTTATTTTAACTTGGGGATGAACAATAACTCTGGAAAAGAAAAGATATTATTATTATCAGAAACAATATGTAATACATAGATTAGAAGTTATATGAAAGTCTTTAAAACAAAGAAGTAAAATATTTTATTTATTTCAGCAACTCTATTCAATATTCAATTATATTAATTAGTCACGATCTCGACCCTTTATTTGATTATTCCCTGGACTTGAATTGATTACAATAAACTAAATATTTTCATTTACTATTCCTAGTCACCCTTAAGAACTAGTGTATAACAAATGAGATTTTAAATTGATCTTCCGGAAATCTATATTATAAGTAACACTGAATAATATAGATTATGTTTCTTAGGGAAGAACCAATCGATAGTTCGGATTCGTTAGAGCATTCCAACCGATTAGAATCTTAAGGAAATAGAGTTGAGTTAGGCTTTTATATATCGCCCAACAAAATCGGGAATAGATGTTGATTTAGAAAAGATATATCTTCCATCTGAAATTTCCTTCGAGAAAGAAACCGAGGAAGAGGTAGTTAGACAATAAAATGTTACCAATCGATTGAGAACTGGAATCAAAGCAAAATTCTTATCTTTGAGAAGATGTAAAATTGTATATTTTTCTGCTGTAGATAGCAGAAATCAAAATGAATCTTAGAATATCAAATTCCATGACTTACTTACATGTTTCTTCTTTTTAAAGTCTAAAAAAGGTAGAAAAGGCGCATATTTCTCTTGTAGGTGCTAGAGGGTTGTTTGCTAAAAAGAGCATTTCTATGAAAGGAAGATGACGAGTAAATTATTCATCGAAGCAGCTAGCATTATATCTTTCGAAAAGCTTCATGGGAGATGTTTTGGAAGAGACAAAACGTGCAAATGGAAATAGCCTCCGGCGTTTAAGGATCTGTATTGAGTGAGAAAGGTTTTTTCCGGTTTTTTGCCTCTCGTGTTCTTTTCTGTAAAAGAAACTCCAAATTCTGTTTTTGGTATGTTTTATCAGTTGCAAAGACTTCAGATTGAAGCATTGGGCTAATAATCTTAAACATTAAAATTGTAGTATGTGGGCTAGATTGGATTTGGTAGAAGGAAAATTACATCTATTTGATTTTTTTCTTTTAATTTAGTATTGCATAAATGAAATATCAAAATTGTATTATATTCTTAAAAAATTATTTTCATCAATTTTAGTACAAATAATAAACAAAATGTTTTGAAGGGTAGATATAATTTCAAGCAAAACAAATATTTTTTTATTAAATTCAAGCAATTTTTATGTGTCTACATATATTACTCTTCATTCTTCTAATAAAATTTAAATAATCTTTCGTTAAAATATTTTTAATAATTCATTGTAAATTTTTTAAATATTTTACCTCTCTTAATTAAGTTGTTTTTTAATTTTAATTTATCATTTGTAATAATCTTAATTAACATTTGCATTTTTAAGAAACTTTATTAAAATTTTATCAAATAAATAATGTAATTGCACTTCCACAAGCAATTGAAAATATAATTTAAGTGACATATATATTTATAAGGTAAAAAGTATTATTTGCATAATACAAATAATAAAATCCAGGGAAGACAGTTCAGTTATAAAATTGATGAATTACCAGGCTTTAGAATGAAAGCCAATAGGTTTATAAAAAGGGAATGATGTAACTATCTCTTCTCAAAAAACTCCTATATATTAAATGCTCGAATTAAATTATTGTAAAATTAAAACGCAATAATTGAGTTTCTTCTTACAAAAGTGGCTGTAATATTTTTTGTGATTAATTGAAAAAAATTAATCTCGTATCTACAAAAATATTGAAGTATTTATATGCAGCAAATATATATATATATATATATATATATATATATATATATACTTCTCTTATATATATACTCCCTACTAACTCTTTCATATATATTCTATCCAAGAGAAACGCTTCAACTAACTGACCTAGAAACTTGACCATATCTTTTCAATCCCCGATAAAGCTTGTGTTCAGAAAATCTATTTTTGAAATAATGTTTAAAGTAATCATACAAACATTTGATCAATAAGAAAATACGACTTTTCAGCTCAAAAATATAATATATTAAGATAATTCAACTGAGAACAATACTTATATGTAACCATCATCACTAAAAAGCGATATATTTTATATTGAGAAGGAAAAAAATGTTTCTTTATATATGAAGGATGTGCAGCAGAGAATTTTAGCACTGATTATAAACGTTTCTTTTGATCGACATGAAGAATTTTATATAATTTAAAAAAAAAATTTAGTGAAGAAAAACTTCATATTATTTTATTTTTATTTTATTAAGAATTTTTCTAAAATATTCATTATTTGAAAAACCATTTTTGAAACAATTAGTACTGACATTTTATTTTTCATATAATTTTTATATTACAAATGTTTTTGACTTATATTGTTACGATAGCAAACGTATAACGCAGTCAATTTAGCCTCCAAGCCATACTTTGATTATTTTCTGTATAAAAAAATGTTTTCAAAATTATTAAGGTAGTTTGAAGTATGTATTGTAATATATTGATTAACGTTTATAAAATCGTACCTTTAATGGACTAAAATATTAATTTCTGTAAAACTATATAAAATAATTCAAAATTTACATCCATTTCATTAAGAGTATAATTGATTTCAAATCACGATGTATTGCTTCTTTAGGTATCAGTATTGTAAAATAATACTATACAAATATGTGTGCCTAACAATATAGAAACCCCTCAATTAGGCCATGATCCAATTTGATATAATATTTTCGAGTTCAAAATAAACTTCAAACAGGTGCAAGAAAATTAAGCTAAGGCCAGAAGAAGCTTTTGAATAATTTCTTAAGTTTTTCAGGGGGAAAAAAATAGAAAAAATTTATTGAAGGAAAAACTCTTCCTTTTATCACATAACACATCGATCAATAACTCCCGAGACTAACCCAGAGATGGCGCTCGTAGTAAACCAGTAACCAGGTCTTTCTAGAGTACTAACCTTTGCTTGAAACGTGTCAAGTCGATCGGACCAGGTAAAAGGTTTTTTGAAGTGAAGTGAAAAAGGTTTTTTCCAAGTGGGTGCCGCGATTGCTTTCGATGGAACAAAAACAGCAACGAGTCGATGATTCAGAAAGCTGTTTATCGCTCTTTACTCGCAACAAAAAAGATTTCTTGCGAAAAAAAAAAAAAAGAAAAAAAAATTGGAAAAGCGTTGGAACGATTGTATCACCCTAAAAGGTGATTAACAAAAGGTGTTATGTTGATGAATAAAAAAAAATTTTGCAAAAAAAATGTTGTTTTCAATGTTAGACTCGGGAGTTATTGATCGATGTGTTATACCTTTTTGATACTATCGTTAAAAAAGTTTTGAAAAATGCTGATATATTTGATGTTGTTTATGATTTAAAAAAACAGGTGTATTGTTCACATTTAAAATTAAATTAACAGCTCGAATTTTTAAAAATAACTCATATATTATTTTATCAATGTGTCTTAGGGAGTAACAAGACATAAAGTGAAAATGGTAAAAAATAAACAAACATTCAATCTTAAAAAATGTGATATTAGAAAGTGAACCGTATTTTTACTATGAAATCGATCTGGATAATTTTTTTCACAAAAAATTGTGATAATTCTGAATTTTTTCTAATATCCATGATATGACTCCCTTCACATTTGCATTGTTTTATTGAAAAAATGATAATTGTCAGAAAAAATATTGATGTCCTAGGTTTCGTATTTGAAATAATTACGAACCTGCGATAATGCTTTCTAACTACGTCATTCTTATTCAACAAAAAAGATGTTTATAGAGAGTTATTGATCATCAAGGAAAGTTTAAGCAACGACTCCCCTAACTTCGCAATGGATTTGGCGACTATTTGGCGAAAAACTTGATGACTTTTGCTACAAAATAAGGTTTTCAGAAATGCTGGAATTGTCACAAAATCTCGTAAGTGTAAAAGTTATGGACCTCTCCAGAGTTTTTCCAGTGATGCCTCACATGGCTGGAACAGTGTTAATTACGGAGATGTGAGAGAAGCCTAAGCAAATCTGTCGAAATTGGTTGTAAGGAAGTTTCGAGGAATCCATCGGTCGCGTGGCCCAATGAATCTGCCGAGTATTAGTAGATCTGCTTATATCTGCTGGGGACTTTGTTGAAGCTGCAGGGAGCTGTTGGAGTCTGTGCAAAGTATTACTGTTGAGATTTGGCCTTAGTGTGAACTAGTAAACAAGAAAGCTGGAAGTTAAGTCGCTAAAGCGTTGCATTTCCATTGTGTTGATAGAGTATTCAGGTTTTGCTATCCGTATTTTGTCTTACACTGAATATTTGTGAATAAGGAGTAATTTTCCATTAACCTCCTTGATGCACTGCTTACGCCCTATGCATATACGGTATCGAATTTTTATAATAATATATTTCAAGTTAACTGATCAATCAAAGTACTGATATTATGATTAAAAGGGTTGTTCTTTAATTTTTTCCGACTCCCCTATCACGTTAAAAAAATTCCAGCAATCCTCCATCTCCCTTTTACAAACATAGGCATCTAAGATAAAGTTGTGAATCTTAATTTCTTGTTTAATTTAAATTATAATTTAATTAATTTTCAACAGAAACTTCTTTTGCTAAATTAAAGAGAAACACTCATAATTTTATGTAATGCATGAGTAAAAAATAATTTTTACCTTAAAATATAAATTAAACATATCTCTTATAATAGTAATTGAAATAAACATCAACCTTAATAGAAAAAAATAGTAAAATACAATACTATACTTGCAATGTACACACATGTGACGAAATTAAAACAACTGACTATACTAAAAACGCGTTTTGAAGTTAATCGCAACGGCGTGGAAATTTATTCGCTTGTGTAGCGCAAGACCCTACGTATTATAGGTTTGCGGTCATATTTTGATTCCTAAATAGTTCATATTGCAATGTGACACCGGTATAAAAATGCATTTAATAATATTTTATAATATGTAAATATTAGTTATACCTAACCGTAGCCAGTATTTCTATTTCATAAAGGCTCTGCAAAGAAACATATTTAATTAAAATAAATGAATAGATTGCAACTAATGTTTCTTTAAATTCCTGTATATGAACTGAATTTTCTCAACCACACATTTTGACTTGAAAATATTTTGCACTTCAGAAGTAGACCCCAAATGCAAACTAAGACTGACCCAGTAGATTCTGACATATTAAAGCTTCTACCCGGTATATTCAGGCCATATACTGGCAAATTCACTCGGAATTCGTATATACATCTGTTCCGGCCAGGTGTGAAGTCCCAGGGACTATTGAAGATAATTCCATCTCCTTATCCAGATTTCGAAAATGTTCTAGCAATTTTTGGAATCTTCATTTTGTTACTAAAGAAGGACTTCAAAATATTAGTTTGGAAAATATTTATTAATACTATTTAGAAGAAAATTATGTAGATGAAAATGATTTCATAATTTATGGATATATAGATGACCTCCTTATCTTGAAATATAACAAGCAGTCTGAAGTTAATCTCATTTATTTTCTTATTATGATTACTAGAATACGAACAAATAATGGTAAATATGAAACGAAATATTTGGTATTATTTTAAGATTATAGATAGTAGAATTAGTAATGAGATAAAAGAGATATTTTTAAATTTCGTTTTGATAAAGTACTTTTTTCTGAAGCTATTTTATATATATTTCTATTTTTGGAACATTTTCTGTAATTATATAATCTAAACTAACAATTTAGGGCCAATTATATATTTAATAAAACGATAATTGTAAGAACTGTTTCACAAGCTGTGTCAAAGCAATCTAATTGAAATAAAAATGATCGTCTAAAATTTACGAATTATTCTTTGAACAATTTTAGATAATTTTGTTTATTCATTTTTATTTATTTTATTCTTTTCTAGGCCCATAGATAGCAGACTATTTTAGATTTGCACTTTTTTTTAACATAAAATATCTAAGTTATTGGATTTAATTTCATTACAAAAATGTAAACAGGACTGTATAAAATATTTTAGGATCTTAATTCATGATAATATGATATATGTTTGATATTTGATGAATATTTTAATAGGGCAAGTGGATTTAGATTTCTTTAGTTTTTTTCTTTCTTTATTTTAATTACTTCTTTTCAAAACTGGACTTCTGTGTTCAGTTTGATTTTTTTTGCCATTTTGTTATAAAGAAATAGATTGCGCCTAATAGGTTGGTTGGATCCATAATACTAGTAAATCCACGCAATTTTGTCCAAAAGCAAAAACAGCACTTCAAACTACAGAACACCTTCTACGGCTCAGTACTTCGCCTCTCCAGCCTGACAGAAAGTATTCGTTTTTAAACACGCCAACAAGCCCTTGGAGCAATTTTTGTGTGTGGGCTTCGTCTATTTCAATGGAATATTATAGACTACTAAACATCAAATGCAATATTTTTGTGGGTTAGTTATTCCACTTAGTTTAGACCATTTATTTGGGTATATGTTATTAAATTTTACTTAATAATGCGTAGTCTTAAGCTGTTTAAATGCATTTTTATTAGTGTATTTTTTTAAAAATCCGGTGTTTCGGTATCTTGATCCGATGTCTGTTCGGATAACTGAAAGTGTACTGTACTTTATGTACATTTTTTGACTTCATTATTTTCTTTGTAGTTAGCTTTATCTCCTTATTTTGACAATGCTGACTTGTTCTTTTTGATTTCTTGCTTTGTATGTTTCAATAATTTTAAAAGTTTATATATATATATAATGATATTATATTTTTTTCAATTTAATAGATTCAATTTTCCATTTTAATTTTAGGTTATATCATTTTGGAAGTAAATTATTATTTGGTTATATACATGTTTATTATGTACTTATTATGAATATATTATTATTTACACGCACGTAGACAAACACCAGTATTATATGTGTGTGTCTCACAGAGCATGGTATAATATAAATTTACATAATACATAATGAAAAAAATAGTAAGTGATGTAGAAAATTATTGATTATTCACCTCCATAAAACATTTTACAACAAGAAATGCTAAAAGTTTGGAGAGTAGAATGTCTGAAAATAATAAATTGAGAAATATTTCCGTAACTGATCAAAATTTTAAAAACATACAAAGCTTTTTCCAGAAAAATAAGACTAGAATTAAATTTAATATAATTAAAATTTAGATTTTTCTTTAGTTCAAGCGATGCCTAGATGTTTCTATTTTCATCGTTTTTATATTCATTGAATTAGCTATACTAAATTAAAACGAACCGTATTGAACATTTTTACATAATTCTTTATTTTCAATTTATATTGTTTTCAATATTTAAGTATTTTCAACTACTAATTTGCTATGTATTTGTTATGTTAGAAATTAATTATTTTTAAAAATTAGATGTACTAATCCTCAAAACACATTACAATTCAAAGACAACGAATTTACTAAATAATACGAAACAAATGAAATGATGGTAATGTACTAATGAATCACTGTATTATTTAACATCACTTTATTATTCTCTATTACAGAATTTATTCATTTACATAACTTAGCACAAAAATCTTTTCAACTTTTACAACCTTTTGAATTTTTCGGTCAATAAACTAGTGTATTTAGAGTAATAATTTTATATTAAGATATATATTGAAATTAGGATATTCATTTCTTTATAATATGTTAAAATATTTATCAGAAAATTGTTGAAAAAGACCAGCCTAGTGATCAATCACACTTATGTCACTTTATACTGTCAATTACATATGTGAATAGCAATATTAATTGATTCAAGACATATATCATGATGTAAATCGTTAGGATATCAGATATTACATTCATAATGTGCTTTGCTTCTTTAATCAGACACGGCATAAGGTTTGTTCTGAAAACAAATTTTATGAAAATTATTGATCATCGAAATCTGTGTAATTGACGAAATTTTCCCCTATTAGAATTTTACTTTAATTCACGATTTTCGGCTTTTTTTTTGTCCTTTTTCAAATCAAAGCATAAAAAAAATTCTTTTTCTTAATTTAGTACATTTGATTTACATATTTTTATACATTTTGATATTAAATATCGTTAAAAATAAGCTTAAAATATCTTAATAAATTATAAAATATCAAAGATTGTATTTAAGAATGCATATTATGAGAAATACTTCGGCTGCGATAAAAAAAAATCTCTTATCGCATATGTTTTGAAGCGAAATTTTAAATCTAATCTAATCTTCATTTATTTTTATTTTTTGAACTCAGTTTCATCACTTCTCACTTACATATTTAAATAACCTTAGAATCACGATCAAAAATCATCGCGACGCCCATCTCACTCTTACACTTCATCATAATTATTCATTCACCAAATTAGCCAATCCTAACCCTATAAATCACCTTTCTTTACAACTCAAGAGCTGGGCGTGAACCTTATAAATCCTTCTGCTTGAGAAGTAAGGCGTGTGTGTGCAGCCTTATTTGGCAAAGTCCCTTAAAATACTCCGTTAATTCTTATAAACCAAACAACAAAGCGAAGACAGCAATAGACTATTTCTCAAGGTATCCAATCCTAGACGTTCTGTGCTGGCCGCAGTCCAAAAGTATAAGTCTTGCGGCTCTTAGGAGGATTCCGATCCTTTGGTGTGTGGAAAAATCCATCTGTATAAAGGGACTTTGTGTCTCTAGGAGTTATGCGGCATTTATGAGTTGCTTTGTAACTGGGTCAGACATTAAATAATAAAATATCACCTGAATGCATCAGTGAATATGAAAAAGATGCGAAAAAAGGGACATTAAGTTTTTTTTTCAGTTCCTGAGCTTTTTTGTGACGAGGTTTTTTGTTACAAGGGTCTTTGATGCCACAGGAATAAAAAATGATTTAACAACATAAAATGATTTCTATTTCTTACAGTTCTTAAGGACATAAAAACAAAAATATATATCCGAGAAATGCAGAATAAAAGTATTTCTTTTAATAAATGCATATTATAACTTTTTATTTGTATTAACATCTGCTTAAAGCTGGAAATTAACCAAAGTTGGTGGCTAATTTATTAAAAATTAGAGCATCAAAGCATCTAATAGCGAAGCTTTATTTCAAAAGGAACGCCAATCTGGAGATTGGTATATATTACAGACTGAATCATAAAAATGACTCAGAAATAATATTTTGTAGAAATAAAGCGCAATTTAAAAACCTGTATTTACAATTTAGGCAAATTTACTTGTTTTTTTGCGTTCTGATTTTTATTGTAACTAAAGGTCTTTTGAGGCAAATCTGAAAAATATTCCGGTATAATTCACTTTATATAGTTATTATACTTTATAATATAATTTTTAATGATGTAATTTACTAATATAGTTTATGAAATTATAAATATGTCTTTGTATACTTTAACAATGATATATTTGTGTATGAGTTTCAAATTAATGTTAATTTTGATTGAGAATTGACTTCCCTCTAGAGCGTTTGGTAATGATTCACATATTTATGTAAGTCTTTCAATTAAAGAAGACGTAGCATTGTCTTAAGAGTTAGACAAATTAACATAACTAGTCTGAAGGAATTTTGGCTTGAAATTGTTTAGATCGCATTTTGATTTGTTGAATTATAATATTTGAGAGAAAAAGAGGGTGATTTGAAAGGTCGAAATTATACATTTAAAAAATGATAAAAAAAACCCTGATACATTTAACTACATCAGAAAGTAAAAATTAATGAAAATTTTAAATGAACTAGACTTGTTTTGGTTTGCAATTGGTGATCTCAAAACATTTTTAAAATGAACGAAGCACACTCTTAATAGATTTTTAAAAAAATGGAGATCACTGAGAATTGTTTCTAGGACATTTAATAACTAGGGAGCTGAGTTGTTGAATTCTGATTTTACTGCTTAGAGGTTAAATCAACTTACAGAGATTATTTCGATCAAATTTGACTCTGTAACCTTAATTTATTAACAACTTTAAGCCCTTTTTAAGCCCGAGGCATCTAAGCGTAAAGTATAAGTTGCGTTTTGACAATTTCGAGCACAAAAATTACTGAATTTTTGAAAATTCATATTGGGTTACCTTCATCTCAAACACCTACATTATAACTATGGATATGACGTTTCAAAATGGCAAAAGTCTTGGAATAGCTTCAAAAAGGTGGTGTATAACAATGAATCTCTGTTGCGAAGATATTAAAAAGAATTATCTAAAGACACATTTAGGATGCTTCGAACATTGTCGAAGATTTTCCTATTTTGTCAAAAGTTTATGATTTAATAGTAGAATTCCTGAAGGACGTATTTGCCAATAGGAAAATATTAATTCAGGTTTATAGGAATACAATTATATCATTGTATCGATGAAGACATTCTAAAGGCCTTCGTATTTTTCGAAAATTTATTGATAATCGTAATGTGCAATTAAAAAGTTTTGACTTTTTAGGAGCATTTTCCTGTATAATAGAAAAATTTTGTGTCCAATGTTATTAAAATTTATCTCACCTGACTTAGTATTAGATTACAAGAAATTGCAACCAAAAGATTACGGAACCTAAAATTCAACAACTGCTTTTGTTTTCTTGCCCAGTCCTTGAAAGCAAGAGAATGGACTTGATAACAAATCGTCTTACAATCGTAAACCAGGTATAAAAAGAAGTTTTTCACTTGAGTGACGTTCGAATAACCAACAAAATCAAAGGTTCTTTCTACTACTAACAATATTTTAACGACGCCAGTTACGGAAAAAACGGGCAAAATGAAAAGCACATATATATATTTGTAATTCCATGACTCATGGTTTGAACGAATGCAAATTTGCTCTATTCATTTTTCGTTGAAGGAAAGAAAAAATATCTTATAATGGAAAGGTCCTTTTTCAGCTATTTAAAATTTGTAAAGTATTAATCCCGTGACTATTCTATAAATAAGATAGTGTGTTATAATTTTAAAATCGAAAAGAAGTATCTTAGATGCAGTCAAATGAAGCTATTTTTATCGCAATAACAATTTATGATAAAAATATATATCAACATTTTTTGTAACTTATAATGTTAATAAACAAAAATAATTTACAATTTATAATTTTAAAAAATAAATAATTCATAGCGTTAACTAATATTTTAACATTTTCAAGTTAATAAATAAATATTAAAAATAATTTATAACATCAAAAATATTTTAACAATTTGAGGATAGCAAATAAATAATAATTTATAATGTTTAAAAAAAAGTTTAAGGATTCGAAGTTAATTACGTCAAATGAAGCTGCACAATGAATTACTGCAATAATTTCTTGATTTGAACCTTTAGCACTTTGATGAGAATGACACTGCTTATTCCATACCTCCAAGAAAGAATATATGAAATATCTAAGAGACTTTTCTATTTTAGCAGTTCCAATTACTCTTTCTATTTTATGGTTCTTGATAAAATGAATCATTACAAAAGTTGTTGGAGAAAAGTGCTTCTAGAAAATTCATATTTATAGGACGAAGAAAAATTCAAACTGTTTATAGTCATTTATAAAGGTCGCATATTTTTAAACAAATGACACAGGCAACGCGAAGTCAACTGTTGACGGACTTCATAATTTTGAATCTCGAAAAACGACTCCTGAGCTGATACTCCCTCCTCCTAACTTCCACAACACCAAAGGAAGGACTTTGGGCCACGACAGATTTAGCGTGCCTCAGCCCCGGCTACTCGCCTAACTAACGAACGGCCCGGCTAATGTGCACCAGCCCCCGTCTTTTCTGGCATCAAGGCTCGAGCCCGCTACTGGACTGTAAGATAGGTAATCGAGGTTCGAGGTTATCGAACCCTCTACAGTGGCTACGGTAGCCTAGTGGTCATGGACGCGAGTAGTGATCATGACCACTAGGCTACCGTAGCCCTTGTCCAAGAAACGAGGCAACAATATAAGGAAACTACTATCATCCGTTAAACAATTATAGACTGTTTTACTTTTAAAAATCATGAAATAAATAAGCGTTACAAGTAAAAGTTGAACAAATAAAATTTTTACTATATGTATGTATATTTATTATAATTAAATTTTAATAAAAATTATTGATGTAATAAATGATTAAGTTTACAAAAAATATTAGAGATAAATGAAAAATTACTGCTATAATATACGATAACAAAGAGCCGACAAAGCCAGAGCTGAAATGCAAGATCTAAATAGTGTTGCATAAGAAGCTTTGACAGATAAAATTGAAAAGTTTTTGTGACTCTTGAATTTATTATAAGACATCAGACTTTTACGAAAAAATAAATTTAAAATCTGTATAAACTTGCATTTTAAGTATATTCTGGATATATTATAAGAGTATATTACATTTTACATATCAATTGTAACAAGTAAAGAATGCGTTAACTGAGAATAAAAGGAATTAAATCTCTCGCTTCAAAATTCTTCGATAACTTTAAGAATAATTATTAATCATAAATACCAAGGGTTTTCTAAAGAGAGCTCTAATTGTGGCTTAACATTATATTTATGAAATAATGTGGATTGTTTTGGGTCATCAAGATTATGAATTTTAATGTTACACATAATTGGAAAACATACCATTAAATCATTTGATGTTTTAGAGAATAGAAAATTCTCATGAAAGCATAATATATAACAATAATTTGTTTCCTTTTTTTCCTTAAATATATTCATTTTTACTATGTAATTTACATGAAATCATGAAAAAGTTATATTTTTCTATTGAAACCAACGTCATATCCACGTTAAGTTAATAATCGAGAACTTCACTTAAAGGCTTAAAATAGCGGAGGGAATTAATGTAGAATGCTTCCTTACCTTAAGCTCTGCTTACTTAGTAGACTAGACTAATTACCCATTACATTAAATTCCATCATTTTTAAATGCGTCTGGAATCTGAGTGTGTGTCTGTCACAACAGATGATCTTCACATATATTTAAGTCTAACTCAACCCTAAGTATGAATGTATGTATAAGCTCACTAATAGAATAATAGAACTTATTTCTAGATTCAACATTAGAAAAAAAATGTACTCATTTTCAATAGTGAGTTTATTTGAAAACGAATCATTAAATAGGTTTCATTTTTTTTGTCGAATTTCTTCAAAACTCCCTTCGTGAAATAAATAATGTATACCATATTTAAATAAACATAGATATCTTTATTTTGAGTACTAAGCAAACGTAATTTAGAGAATTTTTGCGCTGTATCAGAATTTAAAGAATTAAACGTAAATTAAGAACTTACAGCCGCCTTTCAAACGTAGTAAGAATGCATTAAAAAGATTACATGGCAGATTTAGAATATTTAAATATTTCCTTGTTTAATGTCTATAACTTGAAATTGCCAATGAAACAATTGTAGGTGAAAAGTAATAAGCTTTCAAATCCTTTTGCTATAGTCTAGGAAATTTAAGAACATAGTTATTTTCTAAGGGAAAAAAAAGTATGTTTAAGATGTTATGTAAATAGTAACTATAACGGGATAGTAATGAGTTTCAAAGTACTTTTAACTACTCTTACATGGAGAAAAAATACTAATAAAAATCAGAAAAAGTTTGTATTCTTTTTGTGACATATACATATTGCTTACACATAAGGTAAGATAGTCAGAAGGTAAATAATAATACAATTTCCATTGCGAATAAAACCTTTTTAACAGCATTTAGTATAGAATTAAAAAAAACCAGTCTTTTATCGATGCTGTAAGGCCTTCCTGTTTGCAAGGTGTGGAAGTTTCTTGAGGGAAGTGCTAGCTCTAATGTTATCCTCGTCACCCGACCATGGTTCCAAATTACGAGGTTCTATTGCCAATAATTCTTGTGATGATTCTCAGTGAGACACTAATAAGCAAACAGTAAACCAATAAAACATTAAAAAAGGTCTAAAACCGGAATAAATTTTTGATTTAATTTTCAGGAAATGCAAATTACACTGTTTTGTAAGTTTATCCATTACTTAAATATGATGATTGAATTCAACTAAATCACCTAGCATAACATTACAAAGTAAAATGGATGTAATTCGAATTTAAAATTAAATTATGTGTGGTTTTCCAAATACACTAATAGGTATAAAAATAGACAATCTGAATTATATCGTAACTAATAAACATAAAACAAGTTTTATTTACAACATAATACAAAATGATTCAAAAATCAATGGTGAAATTAGATTTAAAGTTTTAAAAAAATAAATGAATAATTTAGAAGCTGAAAATACTTAAAAATCACATCATTTGAAGTTTAAATAGAAAGAAATAAAAGAACAAATGAATAATTCAGAAGCTGAAAATACTTAAAAATCACATCATTTGAAGTTTAAATAGAAAGAAATAAAAGAACACATCTAGAAGCATTTATTTGTTTATATTACTGCATGTATGTTTAATTTCAGTAATCAAATGAATTTCTTCAGCCTTCCAGGAAAATGTAATCAGCCGAAAATATAATTTACATAATTGAAATTCACGAATCAGCTCTGGAATTAAGAAAAAAAAAATCAGATAAACAGATGATTCCTGTAATATTCTTCTGCAATTACTTACAGAAGATCCAGGGGATATTAAACAATGTCGGAAAAAATAAACAAAAAATTACATTAAGAACGCATCATGGAAAAATATTTTTCTGGATTTGAGCCAATGTTTAGGCCTGGATAATCTGTTTCAGTTTTCTTCGGAGCCCAGTATTTTTGCTTGTTACCATTTCGGTAAAGAATAAATTGGGGCAAAGAAGTGCACTGCAGACCTTTATGTTTGCCTTACAATCAGTGGTTGTACTTTCTTATTTTGTTCGCCACCAGATGGCTCTGAGGTTGTGATGATTATGATGATAGTTATGGCCTTAATCGATAGAGTTACCTAAAGAATGCATATTTTGCTTCTTTTTATTTCTTTTTTTGGAGAGTTGGGGAATAAAAATGAGGCGATGGCTTGCCTGAAAGTTATGTCAGTGTGTCATAATTTCCCATAACTGTTGTTTTAATTTCATTCCTAAGAGAATAAATGATTCTTTATTTTAGTACATTTAGGCGAATTTTATGTGAAGACGACCTTTTAAAGATTGTTACTTACTAAGAGAATGCAGCTTCACAACTACGTTACGAGTCTAAGAATACAGGCACTGTTTAGATGAGGGTCTTTTAAGGGTGTTTTTTAGTGTTTGTAAAACCCGGTTATTGTGGTTTCCTAAAAAGACACTTTGCTTTTATGGCACAAAATTATTATTGATTTTATATCTTATCTGATATTAACGCATTCAAAGAAAGGCACAATTCTAGCCTTGAGCTTGTGCCTCTGTTATTCTGAATAAAAAAATATCAAACAAACTACAGGTTTATTCAAAATAATTCATCCGATTTCAAAATTCCATATTTTCAAAAATAAACGACCCAGAATGATAAATAATATAAATATACAAGTGAAAACTGTGTAAGACTTGTATTGTGAAAAATAAATGGCCTTTGTGGGTTCTTCATAAAGTTATTTCACGAAAGTTGCTTTAGAAGCTTTCACAAGGAGCTATCTCACAGTAGATTGGTCGCAGTAGATCAGTTGCTTGATGTTATACAACTAGCCACCTGATATGGCCCCATACGATTTCTTCCTTTGGTGGTATGTAAAAAATAAATATATGCTCCACCATTACCCATAAATTTATTTGAACTTAAAAAATTATTTTTTTCTGTTCTACAATGAATTACCACTGACACTTAAAAACGTGTTAAGCGGAAATTTACATTTCGAATTCATATGACAAGTATAACTAAAGGAAGTTATATCGAACATTTGTAGATAAAAATTTCTATATTTTTCTTTTGCATTCAAGTATCAATTATCATTATGAGTCGTTTATTTATTAAAATATGGAATTTTGAAATGGAATGAATGATTTTGAATAGCCCTTATGAAAGTGTATTTAAAAGTACTGTACGTGTGGGGGGGGGAAGATTATTTAAAGTACGTTCTTAAACTTTTTTTTATTCCTTCAACTCAACTCTCAAGCATGAAGTTTCAAAAAATACCCTCGATCCAAAATAAGCACATATGAAAGTCATTACGTTTTTCAAATTATAATTTATTATAAAAATTAATAAATAAATGAATTTAAATATTTTAATTTGTCTAGTTTTTACACAAAACTTTTGTTAAATTCAAATGAAATACTCGTGATTCTTATTGTTAACAGGTATACTTTTGAGTCAAAATTACAATTTATAATAAAAATTAATGGACCAATCTTTGAAGTATCTTTAAACAAAATGTACAATTTAAATCACAGATATATATATATATATATATATATATATATATATATATATATATATA